>JANIJG010003204.1:64913-97444 GCA_024611175.1 Megaceryle torquata | reverse complement strand
TTGTTTTGGGGGGTTTTTTGGTTTTTTTTTTTTTTTTTTTTTTTGTTTTTTTTTTTTTTTTTTTTTTCCTAAACCATGTTTCTATATGTACTATTCTTAAGAAGACTCACTCTCTAAAGAGATAGTCAGTGTTTACTTATGTAACTGGAAACACTGTGGACTCAAAATACTGGGAGATAAGTGTTACTATAACCATATATATTAATCCATAATCAATCCATGCCTCCAGACTATTAGTTTTGTCATGGTTGGGAAGACACTTAGAGGCTTTTCTGACCAGTGTAACTTTATTGTTGTGGATATTTTAATTTTGGCTTCATTTGTACCACAGAAGGATGTGAGGTTTGTTTTGTTTGTGGTGTTTGTTATTTTGTTGTTGGTGGTGGTTTTGATTTTGTTTTGTGGTTTTTTTTAAAAGCTCTTTCCTGTCATGTCAAGAAGAGATAATAGTTCCCAGCTGGTGAGAACAATTTTTGTGCAATAGTTGTATGATTTTTGAGGGACCAAAACCTGAACAAGGAGTAAGATAGAAATACAGGTATAATAGCTTACAACTTTGTTGTGTTTTCATTTGAATCCTTTAAAAGCATCATGAATTGTATCCTATTGAACAAGTCGAAAGATTTCAAAATTTAAATTTATGGCAACAACAACAAAAAAATCACCTTGCTTTTCAGTATCTGCTTTATTACTTACCTAAATAAGAGAGACCTAATTGCCACCTTCCAGTACCCGAAGGGAGCTTACAAAAAGACTGGAGAGTGCCTGTTTACAAAGACCTGGAGTGAAAGGACAAGGGGTAATGGTTTTAAATTAGGAAGGAGCGGATTTAGATTAGAAATAAGGAGGAAGTTCTTTACCTCAAGAGTGGTAGAACACTGGAACAGGTTGTCTGGGGAGGTGGTTGAGGCCCCATCCCTGGAGACATTCAAGGTGGGGCTTGATGGAGCTCTGAGCTACCTGCTCTAGTTGAGGATGTCCCTGCTCTCAGCAGGGGTGTTGGACTAGGTGACCTCTAGAAGTCCCTTCCAACCCAGACATTTCTATGTTTCTAAATATTCTGAAAATTCTGTTACTAACTCTGAAGTGCTCCTGAGTTACAAAGGAACAAGAAGTATCTCTGATTTCTGTAGTTAGACACTCCTCAGAGTATGAAATGAAAGAAGTCTAGTCAGGTCATCCAGCATGTCCCCGAAGCTGCCTGGACAGGGAAAAGAAGGTTGAAGTTATACTGCCATTGATCTGGGGCAGCAGCCAGCCTGATACAGTTTTGAATAGCTTTTTGAGGCTGCTTTAAATGACATCTGAGACCAAGCTATGCTCCCATGTCAGGGAGACATAAATAAGTTCCTGCTTTCTTAGCTGAATATTGAGGATTTTTTATTAAAGGAAAGAGGAAAAATACAGCTTTATGGAAAAAAAAATATAATTACTACTCTTCAAAGTATAGCAAATATATATTCAACTCTTTATTACTAGTACAGTATTAACACATTGGTGCCCTAACTGAGGTCAGTATTCTATTGTGCTATATGGACACAGAGTGAAATATGGTACCTGAACAAATAAATTGCTATATGAAGATAGAAGGAAAATCAGAATAAAGGAAGTATTATTATTGCCTTGCTACAAAGACACTGATATTAATTCTGTGTCATACTTCAAGTTTGCTTATGGTGTGAGGATGTCACCAGACCTGGGTCTGTCTGTGGGCCTCATCACCATGCAACTCTGCTGGGGGACAATGACTGGGGACACCAGCTCCTCTCCTCTGCCACTCTTCCTTGGCACATCACAGGATACCTTATCCTGTCACATAACAGACAGCAGTTTTGAACAGATATAAAACATGGTCCACAATAGAAAAGAGTATTCTGTCTTACTTTATATTTTATGTATTTCTAATACATCTGTTCCTTTAGCTTGGTGACCACTGTTGATCAATAAAAGGAGTTTATGCCTTTGTTGTTGAGTTCAGTTAACTCTTCCTGGGCTGCAAGACTGTTAAATGAAGACAGGGCTGATAAAGGAGGCATTGTGTATTCACATCTCTGAGATACAATCATGAGTCACAGAAACTAAATTTTCTCTTTCAAAAGTGCTTACAAAGGTAACTTTCAACTGTTAACTAGGTGTGACTGAAGCAGTGCCAGTTGAATTTTGAGGGGGAGCTTTCAACAATAGCTCAGTGAGTGGATTCTATCGTATTCTGCTCAGTTCAAATAGTCGTAATTTACATTTCAGTAGTGTTAGCTATTTCAAAGCTGATTAATGTTTATTAGAAAAACATGCTGTGCTGTGGCCATCTTAACAGTTTACTGTGATAAACATCTCCTGGAAGGCCCAAGGAGGCAAGTTGAATCTAGTACACAAGCCTTGTCAGAAGTTGGAGTGACATGGAGGAGGAGCCTGATAGTCCTGGGCAGGGAAAACATGAATATAATTTAAATGTCTGTATAATTGTCTGTGAATTTCAGTGCTGTTGCTACAAGATAGCAGAGCTCTCAGTCTCTTGTGGTGTCTCCATGTGCACCAAATGTGTTGAGGCAGTCTTATCCTCCCTATCCTCCCTACCTTCATTTTATATCAACCTATTCTGCATTAGACTCATATATTAATCTTCTCTATATCACAGTGACTGAACAAACAGCATGTTAATTACAAGCCAGGGCTGCAGAGAATGGCTGCCTTTTTGGCACTGTCTGCCCTCTGTGTGCCATCCCTCTGTTCCAGCTAAGCCCTACAGCCCAATGTCACCCACCAGTCTAAGCAGTGATGAGGGGACACTTCCAAACCCACCAGAGCCATCTTGTGGCATTTTGAGTAGAAGCTGGGTTTACAGATGGAGCTGGATGTTCTACTGCTCCTTTCCAGAACATGCCACGTTTTGTGATATTTTTGTAAATTTAGTTTAAGGACTCCTGAGTGGTTAGTTTTGTTCTGTTTGTTTGGTTGGTTTTGGTTTTGTATGGGTTTTTGTGGGGGGTTTTTTTTTGGTTGGTTGGTTTTTTTTGGTTGGTTGGTTTCTGGTTTTTTTGTTTATTGTTTTGTGTGGGGTTTTTTGTTGGTTTTTTTTTTTTGTTTGTTTGTTTGTTTGTTTTTCTTTCTAGAAAAACAGATCAAATCAGGGTTAAAACTAATTCAGGTTAGGGTTTTTTTGGCATAGGAAGCCTATAGGAAATGGTAGATAAGGCATGGAAGGACTACATATGCACTTACATCATTTTGGTATTTCACTTCCCATATTTCTTTGCCTTTAACCAGGACAGAGGCAGGTTTGAGGCCTGAATTACTTTCTCAAATATTTAAAAACTTGGCACACTTGGCTGACATCATTTTGGAGACACTTCCTTGAACAAACCTTTCTGAGCAAACCTGAGTTCATTCTCCAGTGCTGTCCCCCCAGTGCCTCAAAACTCGTGTCCAGAATGAAAGCCTGAAATCCTTTCTGTCACTAGTTGAGAAAAAACAGGTTTTACACTGATGTAAGCAATCTCACTCACACTTCAACCTCTGCCTCAGTGATCTGATATGCCTGCAATTGCTCTCTGACAAAACAAAGTTTATGTCAGCCTCTGCTCTGACCTGTTATGGGCCATATCTTATCTGCAAGCATCTTCCTTCATGTTTCTCACTTATACACCACTGGTAAGATTGTCCAGTTGTGCACCTAAGTATTTATCTCCAAGAACATTGTACTGTGTCTGCAGTGTGCTCAGATTTGCTTGGATATAAGATAAAGCCTTACATTTGTGATATAAGAGCCCAATATAATGACAAGTCAGTATTGTTACTGTGTTGTAAATGCTTCATTTTTGGGGGTTGATAGAATGTACTCAGATTGAAGACTTTTTACATGCATTAGAGAAGTGTTAACACCTAAGCACATTACTATGTTATACAACATATTTAGTATATATTTATTTTGTTTAAATATAGGGGAAACAGCCTAAGGAATGTAGTGGAGCAGCTGTCCTGAACTGTGTCAAATGATTATATTTAGAGAAGACAGAATTTTAATCACTTTGATGTAAGAATCTTGTCGACCAAAAGTAATTTTGGAATTGTATTCTTTGCTGTGTTTGCATGTTGAGATGACACGAAAAGTCTCAGTAGAGTAAAAAATGCAATTTGCCTGCTTTATTTAGAGACAGGTGCTAAATTGTTTTGCCTCTTCTACAATTTAGCTATCTACATTTGAGTGCAGTGCCTTAGGCCTCTTTTTCAGTCAGTAGCATTCAGAGTGATGATCTCTGATAAAGTCTTCTGTATTACAGATATCTTCATTTGGCCAATGAAGTCTCAAAAACCAGAAAGGTGTAATTTTTGGTGTAGTTGGCTGTTGAATACTCATCTTTGTGTGTCAGCAGTACAGTTTATAAAACATTCTCTTCAGCCTTTTTGAAGCTACTGCTGCTTTTTTATATTTAGAAGAACCATTTCCATGAAGCATCAATGGCTGTAATGGGCATTTCTTCTGGCAATACCACATAAAAGACCGAGGGTTGAAAGCAGTGGCAATATAATTTAAAGGTGATATCATTCAAGGTTAAGTGAGAAAGCATTTTTTACATGGTCTTTGCTTTATTTGGTCTGTGGATAAAGACTAGTGGATTGATTACTTGTTACCATTTTTATGTGTATTTACACTCATTAAATGGCTAAACGTCACAGCCATCTTTTACTTAAGTGTTCTAATCACATAGATGTATGTATTTGGACCACTGTCTCTCATGTGTATACATAAATGTGTAAGGAGTATTTTTAATTACAACATGACAAAGAAAAGCTGTGTTCCAGTGGCACCTCTACTTTGATTAGGAAGCAAAAGCTTCTGCTCATAATTGTTTTTATTAAGATCTGTACATATTTCTCATTTAGAGCACCAAGAACTACACAGGGAAGGAAGCATGCCTTTTAAATAGTTTGTGAACTGCTTGTTCTGTTGCTTAAATTGCCTTCTAACAGTTTACAAAGAAATAAGTTTTCATTTTTTAAATTGTTTTGGTTCTCAATGAACATTTAAAGCTTGGTTAAGATTTCTATAGTAAACAAATTATATTTTGTGCAATGTAAACAAAGTTGTAAAGAGTTGTGCATTACACATAGATCTGGTGGTAGCAACATAAAGCTAATATTAGCAAATGAGAGAATGGGAAAGCAGTTGCCTCCTCTTTCTAGTATGCAATCAGTGTAAGAGTCTCTATGATGGGCAATTACCTTAACTGAGTGCCTAAAGCAGCAGCAAGTTGCATGATCAGTCCAGTGCACAAGATTATACATTCCCTGCTACTTGGTGAAGAAATTCAGTCTGCACTGATAGCTATCATATAATTCCAGTGTACTGCTTTTAAACTCGTTAAAATAAAAAAGTGCTCAGATAACTTGGTTAGAAAGCAGTGGAAAAATTAATACTTCAATCATCATAGAACTGCTCAGGCTAGAAGAGACCTCCAAGGATCATCTGGTCCAACCTTTTGTAGGAAAGGGAGCTTCAGTGACACTATCTAGCACCCTGTCCACTTGCATCTTGGAAACAAGTATCAAGAACTCAAATCCCATTGCAGTTGACATAGCACAGAGTGATATGGCAATTGCTCAGAGTCAGAGTGTAAAATCTTTCTCTTTCTGCTGAAAAATCCCAGACATTTTAATTTATTTGCATTAATTTTACTTAACCAATTTGGCTTTGTTCTATTTGAAATAAGTAGGAAAAAAAAATCTTATACTTAATTTATAGTACAGAATCTCCTTCTAGCCGTGGTTTTTCTATCAAAATGAAATCATGAGCATTCCTAATCCTTTGTTTCAGTCTGTGCTGTTTAGTAATCTGTGAGGGAAGAAAGCCAAATAAACAGCTGGCATGTTTTAGCGGTTACTACTAGCTTCTCTCTTGGCTGTCTCTGTCGAATAGGAGGGATTGCCTGGTGAATTTAAACACAGGGCTGAGTGCCACACATTCTCATTTTACACTTCAACTCTGCTGTTACATTGAGCAGTTCTGGCACAAAGGAACTCTACAAGCAATGCGGTTGCTTGTTGGTAGGACTGAGCGAGCCTTCTCCAGGGCTAACTGCAAACTCTGAAGCAAACTCCTAGTAAAGACTGCCACAAACATTTGCAATTCTGTTTCTAGTGCAGGGCCTGGTTGTCTGGCCATATTCACTGAACTAAATACGTGCCAACATGTATATGCAAAAAGAAGCAACATCCCTCTATACTTAAAAAACAAGCAGGCATTGTGCACTGTTTGGGTGATGATGAAATAAGCATGAAGTGGATATTGGTAACAAACAACTGCAATATGAGATGTGATAGTGAAGAAATTTGTTTCACTTCTGAGAATGACTTCCCACAAAAAACCAATAAGACTTAGTTAATATTCATGAATTAGTATGCATTGTAATTGTGCAGTGTAGCGATATGCAGACTGTTATTGATTATTTTAATTCTATGTTCTATAATTTCTATTTTAATGTTATCACTTTTATTCTGCAGAAATTGAGAAGATCAATATTACTTTATTGCCTTAGTGAGGTTTTAAAAAATCATCAATTTTGAATTAATTAACACCAATGAATTGCACATGATTCATTTTCATAATCCAATTCCTATTGGAGACTATTTTATCTCCCTTTATCCCTATTCTTCTGTTATAGGATCTCAACTTGTTGCATCTTCACTCAAGGTGTAGCTAGCATTGAGTTATACAATGACATGAAATCAACAGTATGACTTGAGAAGGAAGGTGCTACTCTGAATTTGTAATGATTCTTATTTATTAGTGAATACAAATTTACACAAATTGCTTAACCGACTTCAGTAAAAAGTAGATTTTTACAGATTCTTATATGTACCATAGCATAAGGAGGTTCCACATTTTACTGTGGCTTCTAGCTCATACTGTAAAATATAGACATTGAGCTATGATGTTTAAAAATGCCTGAGTGTGCCCAATGGAATGTTAAGTTCTCTTTGGCTTTGTGTCTGTTTTCAATTTATTTTATGGCAAACTTTTTTACAGAGCATTTCGCAGTTCTAGAAATCCTGGTTGTAATGAAGTGTGAAATGCCCTGATCCCTAATTCATTTTTTTTTCTTCCTGGTCCTCATGTCACTAAACATCTCCTCTCTTTTGATAACTGCGTGTTTTTTGTAACTTGTTTAGAGATCAACATAATGGCTTAAGTCTCTAGCCTGTTATGTCCAGCTACTGTAAATTTCTGGGCCAGTCCTCCTGTCCTTACTGATTTATATCATGCATTTAAATAAGGGGTTTCCTATATTTCTGACAGATTCTGAGTCTCGTTTAACTGTCCATACCTTTATACATATCCTTTATTTAGTTTGTGCTACGTGAATCCTGATTTAGAAACTTAATAGTACATCAATTTATTTGCAATTAGGCTTCAGAATAATAAATACAACATACATATATACGCATCCAATATTTTCAATGTAAATATTTTAAGAACCCAGGTAATTAGTTTTCAATTTGATAATTTAGTTATCTAAAATCTCTCTTAAATTGAAGTGTTAGTACCCTTATTCACATGTCTATGTACACAAAGTTTTAATTTAAAGTTTTACCTTCATTTAGACATGCAGTGTGACAATACTGGCTTTTGCAGCCAGTGTTCATAGTCTGTCTTACTTCAGAGCTGCCTGCTTTTTGTACCCTAATCCACACCATTCTACAGTCTTTTACCCTGAAAATCTCTTTTTACTCATCCCTCAACCCCTAATGAACCATGCTAAGTGTGGTTACTCATATGCCTTTTCTCTTGATGCTAATAAATTTAGTTCCTAGCTTAGTTAAAATGTATAAATACAGTATCTCTCTGAGTGCTGGGATACATGCCATCCAATACTAGAATCCTTTTTACTGATTGATTCCTTTTTACTTATTCTGGTGTCACTCTTCATTTCATTAATTTTTCATTTTCTGCCTCCAGGAAACTTCTCTCTGATTCTGGCATGTTTCCCTCTTTCTCCCTAGTGAACATACTTGAGACAAAGAAATCTTTTAGCTTTGCAGCTCTCTGTGCCTCATCTGTCATCAACTCGCCTCCATCCATCACACCAAGAGACTACAGTCTCCCTCAAAATCCTTCTGATCCTTATCTATTTGTAAAACCTTTTGTTTGTCCTTCTACCATTGACTACCATTATTTTAACATTTTCCTTTCTACTGTGGTGCTTTTTGCTTTTACAGTTTTAACAGATGTCTCAATTATAACAATAATAGTATTTGACTGCTGTGTGTAAGCACAGTCTTGGGAGGAAAAAGAAAACATAGTTAGCAGCTGCAGAATGCATAAGGACTACATCCTCCTGTAGATTTTACACAAAACATTCAGCGACTTTTCTGCTGTAGTAGAAGAGTTGGCATTTTTTTAAACAAAGACTCCAGAGTATACATAATGCAGAGTTCACTGCAATGGGAGGGACAGAAACTCAAGCACTCTCAATTGCCTTAGCTACACGAAAGATCACAGTTTAAACAGTTTCCACTGTTTGCATCAGGTGAGCTTATTGTTTGCCACAATCTTTTATGCAACCAGTGATACCAAAAATGCTGTATTAAGTGACCAGAGAGTTGAAAGAGGCTCAGATTCCCAGCTGTGATTGTTATCTACTAAAGATGACAAACAAAAGAGATGGTCTCAATGTATCCTGACTGTGAACAGCGGCCAGTTATATTAAATTGCCTGCCTCTGCAAGAGTGTCCAATACTCTCCTGAACCTGAATAATTTTTAAATTTCAGATCAAAAACTTATTTAATATCAACCAGCTCACTTCTGCTACTACAGTCTGATGTAGTGTACCAAGCAGTGCTTGGATATGAGGGACAGGGCAGGTGCTCCTGTACTTTGTGTAATGGATGAGCAATTTAGGATTAATGTGCAAACTGTCTGGATAAAACTAAAAGTGTGGCCTTTATTTTCAGTAGGTTCTCATGAGTCACATGAAAGGGTTTCAGCATCCCTAATGAGAGTTAGCATTCTGTTCTCTGTAAAAAATCTCTGAGCTGAGCAATCCTAGGGGAGACAGCTTTTAAGTCATATTAAATCAGTTACATCCGACTCTAAAAAGTACTATTTTTTTTTGTTACTTTTACTGTCTCGGTGGTATCTTGGTTGTGTCTTGTGGACAAAGATGTCAGTGCCTACCATCAACTATGGTAGACAAATACAGGTCAAAATATGGTCCTTATTGTAAAGAACTAGGATTGATAGTACCATGTAACAGGTGAAAAGCACATTGATGTAGAAGTGCAAGCTAACTGGAAGACATTAGAGGTCATTGTGGCAAGCGGCGATCACAGTATACCTGCTACCTTATCTTTGTCATGGTTTTGCTTGGGCATTGCCTCAGATAAAAAACTGAAGGAGCAATTAGAGAGGAACAATACCATATGAAAGACAACCCAGAGGAAAAGTCAAAGGTTGTTAGAAAACTGAACAGTTACATGATGGACACTGTTATTTTGACTTCGGAACTTTCCTTTCCAGGCAAAAATACTCTATACACTTGATGTTTTCATGAATGGTATCCTTCTTTGAAAATCCCATGGTCTAGGAAAAATATTCAGTCTTGTCCTTTATAGTAATGTGATATTGCTGTGTCAGGTCTGCTACTACAGCAGCTGGTAACCTGGGACATGTGGTACCTGGAGGATGTATACGTCTGTGATGGAAGAACTGTCAGTGCCACATATTTGTCAAACTCTTGCAAAACAAGTTCCTCTATGAAGTCACTGTTGTCTGCTCAGCCCAGTAGGGATGGTGGTTGAGAAACAACTAATTTGGGATTAGGAAATGAATAGGGACACACAAAGTCAGGAAGGGCAACTTTTGCTTGGGACAGGGACGCATTCAACATTCAAGGAAGTCCTCAGCTGTAGTTGGGAAATGTAGTTAGGTAAAATATGGATAGAAATGCAGTTAGATAATAAATAGGTAATTAAGTGGATAGGGTCTGGCGACCGGAAGATATCGTGCTGTATGGAAAGTTAGGACCCTCTCTAGGTAGCCAACAGCAATTAAGTTTATGATGTAAGCAGACAGAAGTGACGTTGTAAACCTGAGGTATATAAAGCCATGTCGTAAACCAATAAACGCTATTTCGCCATCCACCACATTGGTGTCTGCGTGCTGATGGACCGAGCAGCCTGAAATTGGCCGCTGAGTCGTTTTTCTGAACCAGGTCGCCACGCCTGAACCCGTTTTTAGGCAACACTCAGCTTGTAGCTGGCAAAATGCCATCCCAGGAGAGGCTTTCACTGGATACCCCTACACTTCAATGGAAGATTGAAAGGCGGAAAGTCCTCTTGCTATGTGCAGACAACAGAGAACTTCTAGTACTAGTACTGTATCATCAACTGAGGAGTAGTAAGGCACCTTCCTCCAGCATCAGATAAACTGCAAGCCTGGGCAATAAAACACTGATATCTGTACAGGATTTCCTGTGTGGTCTGCCTAGACATCAAACTACCTGTTCCTCCCAACCTGAGAACAACATCACTTATCAGACACCTACTAGGTCATAGCTGGATTTTCAGGTAAACTTTTTTTCCAGCTGCCCTGGTGGGTGTCAGTAAAGACACAGACTCCTTGGTTACTTACCAAAAGTGTACTCCAGCAGTATTGAGAAAGACCTAAATATGTTGAAGAATAAGAAGTATCAGAACATTGGTGAGTAATTTTTCCGTCTTTTCAGTTTGAGGAACAAGGGGTAAGGCTAACCTCTAACCTTGGGGGTTGTTCAGCTCAGAGAAGAGAAGGCTCCGGTGACACCATATTGTGGCTTTCCAGTTCTGAAGGGGGCCTACAAAAAAGCTAGACAGGGACTTTTTACAAGGTCTTGTAGTGAGAGCACAAGGGGTAATGGTTTTACAGTGGAAGAGGGGAGATTTAGATTAGAAATGAGGAAGAAGTTCTTCATTCTGACACTGGAACAGGTTGCCCAGGGAATTTGTGGGTGCTCCATTACTGGATGTGTTCAAGACCAGGTTGGATGGGGCTTTGAGCAACCTGGTCTAGTTGGTGGTGTCCCTGCCTGTGGCAGGGAAGTTGGAACTAGATGATCTGTGAGGTCCCTTCCAACCCAAACCATTCTATGTTTCTATGACTCTAAATAGGGCAAAGGAATAAATGGAATACAGGTTTTAGATGTTGGTTACACAAGATAAAAATGGGGCATATACTCCCACAAACAAGCCTGTCCCCATCTTCACATTGTCACAATTACCTTAAGGGCCCTTGGATAAGAAATGATTGTATAAATTATGTGTTTTAAAATATTGCTTCTTGTTATCAGTATCGCTGTTTGTATCTGGCAGCATGTAATGTTTGTTTTCCTGAAAAGAATGTAAAAAAACATCAGTAGGGGCATTTTCAGGACTTAATGACATTTGAACTTTATCCTTTCCTTTTCTCACCCTGTAAGATAAATGCCATCATTGTATACCCTCATTCTGGGCCAAGTTCATAGCTTCTTATATGTAAAAAAGCATCCTCAGATGACACAGAAAGAGTGATTGGACCAAGAGTATGTTTGCAAGATAAAGCAGAGGCATCTGGCACCAGAGCTGGGGAGCATGTGGAGGATGTAGAAATGCTGGAGTGTGACTGGGTGACATCCTCCAGTGAGGCACTCATAGTTGGCAGGTGCTTGGGGCAACTGTCTCTTGCTCCATGCTAGGTGGTGAGCACAGCAGTGGTGCCTACTCATTACTTTCGCAGGTTCAGAGTCATACTTTTAGCATGTCTACTGGAGGAAGGCCAAACAGGAACAGATGGGTAAGGAAAGTAGTGTGTGAATATAGATGGTGGAGATGGCATGAGCCTCCATGCAGAGGAGCCCAGGGTACAGCTAAACAGTGTTGTATAAAGCTTACTTTTTTAGAAGTTGCATGGGTTGGGAATCTGTCCATTTCCTCTGTAAAGTGAGTCCTAACCCTTGCAGAGAGATAGGAAAGCATATAGGAGAGAACAGGTTCCACTGTTCAATGTCAAGTCTTATTAATGAATGAGCAGGGAATTTCAGAACAGGTTGGATGGTCTTGTCCTGGTTTTTATGGTAAAACCTGGAAGAGTTTATTAAGCTTAGAGGACAGTAAGTGGAGAAAAACGAGTTATACTTGTTGGGAGAAGAGGAGAGATTTAAAAGGAATGATGAGACATATAAGTTGATAACAAAAGAGATTTTCAGCTTTGAAGTAGTCATGATACCAGGTGTGGTTGTGGAAGGATGATCTCCCCTTTGTACATACAGTTTGGATTTGCATAACTTTTGTTTCTGAAACTATGTCCATCAAAGTTGTCCTCATATTTTTCAATAAGTAGGTGAGGGTCTTCCAAAGACTACAGTGAGGCAGAGGATAAATGCACACAGAGACTGTGAATTGCTCGGTAGGCTACTGTACTTCATAAAATGCACAGGCAGCTGAAAGAGGGGAGTGGACAGGGCTCTTTATGTAGGGTTCAGTAGGAGTTCATGGCTTTGTATGTGCAAAATACAAGGAGGAGATGTTACAAAGGCTTTTCTAAAGGATACAAGAGAGCTTATGGCATACATACCTTTTCTGGTGTTGCTTCATTCCTAGTCCTCAGGTGCCATAAAAATGCCTGCAAGATAAACACATATGAGATATTCCCATCTGGGAAGCAATCTTCATGCTGATGTAACCAAGGAGGTCTCCCAGATGAATATATGAGCCAGAAATAAGAAGCAAGAAAATGCTAGTACAGAAGGTAAGGTAACTATCTAGTCTGCCTCCACACAAGGATTTCCAGCTGAATGGAGTTCAGTGAGAAGGGAAGCCAAAAAATTGTAAAGCAGCAGGTACCTTCTTCCCTTGTGCTGATATGCCCAGGCAGCTCTTGTATCAGATCAGTTTTGCACATAGATCAGGATGTTTGAGAAACACACATTCCTTTTTCTCTAATAAGGCTTTAAAAGTTTGGATGGTAGAAGACTAATATGTTTTCCATACTAGTAGTTAATGAGTTGAGATCTGCTTTTCTGTAAAGTATATTGATCAATGCTATAAAATACTATAGTTAACCTCACTTTTAAAGCTGTTCTTTGCTGTATTATAATGTGGGGTTGTGGGTTTTGATTTTTTGGCATTAATTATATGTGGGTGCACTTTATTTCAACATGAAAGCCCACTTACCTACTTCCTTGTGATTCAAGATAAACTGAGTGGCAGTCTGGATTGTTGTCCAGATTAAGACCTCTGGTCTAAATTTATCTTCTTAGCTATATAACAATACTTATGTTTGTTTCTGCAGATGGTGAGAACAAAGGAATGTCTTTTCACAGTGACACCAAAATAATGTAGTAAGGGCAATGTCTTCTGTCCTGTGTGTCTCTGTGGCACATTGATGCTTAAAACATTACGGAAGGAAACTCATATGTGTGAAGTTGGTAGACAATATCCACATTTTACTACCACAATAAAAACAAAACCTTAAATATATTCTAATCATTATACCTCACATTAGTGGACTGATAAAAATACACTTCAGGTATTTTGATTCCTAGTTTCCTTCACAAAGCATTGATTAAAATATTTTCACAAAATAAATGTAGAAGCTAGTAGATTACTTCATTGCACATGTTTTTTTCTTTCTTAGTGTTGTTCAGCAGTGAAACTTTGTGTAATTAATGTATTTATAGACAAATGATCATAATAGATTATGTTTAATAAATTGGTCCACAGACTAAAAACTGCAGAAACTTCTGTCTTAGGGACACAGTTTACATTCTCTTTCAGAACGACTGACAGACACACTGGGGCTATTTGTATTTTTGTTTAGTCCTCAGTTTATTTTGGCACATTGTCAATATTTAATAAGAACAGTATATAAGGTGACACAGTGTAAGTGTTACAAGCAGGAAGAATGCAGGCTACAGTTTTATTAGTGATAATAATAAAGGAAATGGCCCAAATGAAATGCATACAGAGATCCCAAATAATGAGGCAGTGTATGATTCCTAAATTATACTATCCCAGACCAATTAAACAATCCAAATCTCCCTTGAAGAAAATAAAAGCATCAGACACAGAAAGGCAAAGCAAGAGCATTAGAATTTAATGGTGTGATGGTCAGGGGTTTATTCCCTGAAGAAGATGATTAGACTTTCGGAACGTACCCAAATTAAGCTCTGGAATGATGCCAATACTGCAGAGTCCTTAAGAGAGTTCAAAGATGCAGCCTAGCAGACTTCACCTTTGCTGTGCTGTGTCTGCTCTTTAGATCTTGCCCTGGTGATGTTAACTGCTTAATTCCCTAGTGAAATACTGAGATATAACCCAGAGGAATAATTTATAAAGCCTATTATCTATCTGATAAGGATTATCTGATTTTACTGAGTGGGACAGTTCTATCTTCTATCCTTGAATACCATGGCAGCAAGCATACTAGATATAAATATCTAGTCAGAGTAAACTAGTTTTACTCACTGATTTTGTCTCTTTTGAAAGATATACTTGAAAGGTCTCTGCTTGAAAATAATTTCCAGAATTTTGGTGTTAGCTTTAAATTCAGCACTGCACTTGGACCTGAGAGATTCTAGTTTCATTAAAACATGAGCAGGTTTATTAAGGAAGAGAAGTTCAGGTGAATAAAGTGAGAAAAATAGTAAACTATTTTACAGCCTTTCTTGATCCAGAGTATGTTGTCTACACACTATTATTTATTTATGAGAGATTGAGTATCTTTGACCAAAATTGTATGCCTTTTATTGTTAGCATGCTATGCTAAAATGTCCTTGAAGCACATAAACTTAGGACAATACAAGTAGATACAATGATAGATAGTTTCTTCCTCCTGATCCTTCAAGGTTATTATGAGCAAGTGATTCGTAAATGGAAGATGGTACAGATTACCCTAGTACATACTGTATACCTCACTTATGCTTAGAGCACTGGCTTTTGAAATAGTGGTAAGCTTGTCAATATTATTAGTTTTTCAGAAATTTGTGACTCACTGTTTAGATTACATCCTAGTTTTATGGAGACTTGGGGATGTTTAGCATTTGAAAGATCAGGTTAGAATGATTAATCTTAGTTATGCACATCTCCTGTTAAATTATGCAAGTCTTGACCTATAAGGTTTGAGATGACAGGCTGTTTCAGCAGATTAAGTTGTGTTGCAGCATTAGATATTCATTCACAGATGATTCCAGATACTCAACAGCAAAGGTCTTGTGGTCCACTGCTGGAACAGCTTGACATGTATAACTTCCACTGAAATCAATGTGACTAATAGATGCTGAATAAAGGCTATTATCTTGTAATTGGTACAAGATTTGTAAACAGAAATACACAAGACTTCACAGATCAATTATTTTTATTGTGTTTTTAACCCTTATTACTATTTTTTCAAGTTTTGGCCCATGTGCAAATGTTTAATTTACTACCACAAGCATTTCTCTTTAATAGTCACATTAAAGTTGATTTGCAGTTAATTACAGATTAGACCCTTAGAGTGTATTTCATCTCTGTACAATGGTAGTCACATGATTGAGTCCACCATATTGTTGTACATGTTGTCATGACAATTGCCATTTCTGGGTTTTTTTACAATACATGTCATAAGTAATGGATTAAATTTATGACATTTTCTCATTGTTGTCCTAGTCTTTGTCACTGCAGGCAGAATGTATTAGCAGAGACAAACAGGGATGCCAACTACTAAAAAGGAAATGTAATTAATTTTTTTTGTCACAAATTTTTATAAGAAAACCTGGCATATGATTAACCCACAATTATGGAATAAAGTAATTTAATGTTGCCTCCAAATAATTAATGATAGCTGAAAAGATAATTATCCATGTTCATTTTTTGGTAGCACACATTCTAATATTGATCTGTAATATGTTAAGGTAAATTGATGCAGTTTAAATTTCTATATTTGCAAACAGTAAACAGAAGTG
This sequence comes from Megaceryle torquata, assembly GCA_024611175.1. Lineage (NCBI taxonomy): Eukaryota > Metazoa > Chordata > Aves > Coraciiformes > Cerylidae > Megaceryle > Megaceryle torquata. Next base: position 81,493 of record JANIJG010003204.1, on the reverse strand, counting down.
GTATTTTGGAGTATATCTGGTATGTATTTGAGATTAAGTTTAAAATATATATGAGCTGTGTAACATTGTAGAAAATTAGGCTGATGTTAAATTTAGTTTGCCTTTTAATGTCTGTCATATTTAAAAAATAAAAATTGCTTTGTAATGGTAGTCATCTCTATAGTCATTAGGGACCTAAAAAAAAAAAAAAAAAAAAAGAGAGCGAGCTTGTAGAATTGGAAATAAAAGAAAGATAAGACTGCAATCTATTGCCCTTTGAAAATCAGTGGAAGTGTTCCTTGTAACTTTGATGAGAACTGCATCATGAGAGTGAAGAAGCATCATTTATGTCAAACTCATTTTTATGAAGCAGTCATGAAGAGTGAGGCAGGAAAGGAGATTTGGGCTGTAGTCTTATTAAATAATAATGATTGGTTAATCAGATAAAGGAAGGAGAAATGGGAAGACTTTAAGGAACAAAAGTGTGCTTTAAAGAAAACAAAGATGTACTGAGAAGGAAGAAGGAAAAGGAGTTAAGAGCTTACTGGGAGAAAACATTGAAAAACATAGTGGAAAGGGAGAGTGGTAAAAAGGATGGTAAAAAGTGGTATGCAGTGCAAAGGAGGATACTGGAAAGGGACATGGCTGATGGGGAAACAAAAAGGACTGTAGAAAGTTGAAAGACAGCAATGATGTCATTTCCTACCAATAGCAGCATCTTGGGAACCTTGGTTTCCAGAACAGATGACTGAAATAGCAAGCTCTGGCAAGGGATACACAAATCACCTCACAAAAGGTAGGAGAGGAAATCTGGGACATGTTGACTTGTGGAAGTAGGTAGAGAATTTACATAGGATTTCATACAGTAACAAAAAATGACTGTTGGTATTTTTTTAAATGTGTGAATTTTTATTTTTTTTTTTCTGACTAGAAAACTAGCAAAAATCATGTGCTCATTTGGGATCTCCACTTGCTCAGCTGTTTAAAAAAACTGGAGAAAACATTGACCAGAAGGACACTGTAGGCTAACTTCTTGAACTTCACCCTTACTTTTAACTCTAGTAACTCTTCAAGGCATTATACGTGACATCTCTGTGCACTTATGAGCAAAGAATGTGAACTGCTGCTGACACAAAAGCCAAAATTTATACTTGGTGTACCTACAATGAGTACTACCAGAGACAAATTTCCCCCTGTATTCTTAACTCAGGCATTCAGTGTGAAATTCAATTTTCCATGACATTACTAGCTCAGCTGTGCAGCTAGAACTGGTTGATACTACAGGCCCCATAGTTCATAACCACTGAAGTCTGTATCAAAATTTGAGGGCAATTTAAGTATTAAATCAAAACTAAGTGTTCAGAGCATTATTCCAAGTTTCATAACTACAGAAATGTTGAAAAAATAGGAAAGATTCAGCAATGTCAATTAAGAACGACTAGGTCCACCACAATCCCTAGAAGAAATTAATAGTGAACTAGGTAGTAAGAGTTGTACTGGAAACTGCTAACTAACCCATATTCAAAGCAGAGCATTAGCTCTGAATGGCATCACCTTTATAGACTGCATAAAATCCACAGGAGTGTTGTGAGGTAAAAGAAAAAGCAGAAATTGCTGAATTTAGTTTCAATTTATAAATTAGAATTAAAAGGTCATTAGAAACCCCTGTCAATTTATTTATTTGAAAAAGTCTTAATCATGGGGCCAACTTACATGCAATTTAGACTGCCTCCTATAATATGAATGGTAGGACCTGGCAAAAGTCTGTTAGCTGCAGGCTGTATGAAAGACAAGTGAAATTGTCTTTCACTATCTATTTAAAATATGATACAAGTTTTCTACCTTTGTCTTTGAAGTCTACATGTTGTATGATAAATCAAGGTCCATAGTCAAGAACTCATGAGAATCATCTGCCTGTTCTTTTGTCAGATTTTCTCATAGTGAGGTTCAGACATCTATTCAAATACAAACCTGTGATATGTCATACTCAGATATCACTGTACAGAATAGGCAGGTAGTTATGAGGCTTATCCAGTCTTATGAGCTACACTAATACTTGATGCTGAGATCATGTGTCTTTCCTGGGCGTGATAACAGTGGTCAGAATGACTCAAGCTTGAGCAGAAGTTGGCTGATGAGTAAAGCTGGCAGAAAACCAAGATTTGTGTCTTTCTGGAATACCTCTATATCAGAATCACTTTTCTCAAAATAAAAGTATGTAAAAGAGATTTCTGTCAAATGAATTATCAGTGTTACATTATTTTCCATTTAAAAGAGAATATTTATGTCTTGAGGCATTTTGTTCAGAAACAGTACAGTACTGCTTAGTGTCCATTGTACCTCAGAGAAGTCAGAGTTCAGGGATGTCATGATACATTTTCCTCTAAGGAACAGTGTTCTTGTCTGGACCACATCTTCCACTGTGCCTTCCAGTTACAATAGAACTGTGATACCTCGAAGCTATTGATGTAGATGACAAAACAGTATGAGTAGGTTTTGGTTTACTGAACCCAAAACAAAATAAATGATATTGATACCCAGATCACTACTAAATGTTACAAAGATCATCGTGTTTTACGTTGAGGTTCTTCTCTGTCTCTTCCTGTGAAATATTGATTAAAGTTGTACTTCTGGTCAACATGAGAGTCCCATGCTGATTTTAGCACCTGTGGCTTAGACTTCTCTTGCAGTCTGGTTTGCTGTCCCACACATGAAGAATCACACAGAATTATACAGAATTGTCACAGTTGGAAAAGATCTCTAAGATCATCATGTCCAAACATCATCAACAACAACAATAAACAAACAAACAAACCAACTAAACACCACCACCACAACAACAAAAAAGCAACAAAAAACCTCAAAACAACAAACACAAACCCCCTACATCACCATCCCACTAGAGCATGTCCTGAAGTGCCTCACCTACATGTTTTTGAATACCTCCAGGGATGGTGGCTCCACCACCTACCTTGAGCAGCCTGTTCCAGCACTTGACTACTCTTTCAGTAAAAAAATTCTTCCTAATATCAGTCTAAAACTCTGCTGGTGCAACTTCAGGCCATTTCCTCTAGTCCTGTTGTTATTTACTTGAAAGAAGAGGTGGCACCCACCTCACTACAGCCTCCTTTCAGGTAGTTGCAGAGAGTTATAAGGTCTTCCCTCAGCCTCCTCTTCTCCAAACTAAATCCCAATTCCCTTAGCCTCTCCTCATAGGCCTTGTTCTCCAGACCCTTCACCAGCTTGGTTGCCCTTCTCTGTCTTTCTTGTGGTGAGGGGCCCAGAACTGAACACAGTACTCAAGGTGTGGCCTCAGCAGTGCCAAGTACAGGGGCACGATCACTTCCCTTCTCCTGCTGGACACACTATTTCTGATACAGGCCATGATGCCATTGGCCTTCTTGGCCACCTGGGCACACTGCTGGCTCCTATTCATTCAGGTATTGACCAGCACCCCCTGGTCCTTTTCCACTGGGCAGCTTTCCAGACACTCTTCTGCAAGCTTTTAGCATTGCCTAAGGTTGTTGTGGCCCAGGTGCAGGACTTGGCATTTGGTTTTGTTAAACCTCATATAACTGGTCTTGGCCCATCAATTCAACCTGTCTAGATCCCTCTGCAGAGCCTTCCTACCCTCAAGCAGATTGACACATCCACACAATTTAGTGTCATCTTCAACTTTGCTGAGGAAGCACTCAATCCCCTCATCTAGATCATTGATAAAGATATTGAACAAGACTGGCCCCAAAACTGAGCCCTGAGGGACACCACTGGTGACTGGTCACCAGCTGGATTTAACTCAATTTACCACAACTCTCTGGGCAGCCAGTTTTTAACCCAGCAAAGAGTACACCTGTCTGTGCTATGAGCTGCCAACTTCTCTAGGAAAATGCTCTGGGAGACAAACCAACCTTTCCCTTTAACTAGATATGTTGCAATTTCTTTTGAAGTTTAGGGTGCATTTCATAATTATTTCTACATTAGCTGCAGTTCATTGGACTGAAACATAATGTTCCAAATTCTGAAGTTCCTGAAAAGGAATCTGGGATTGGAAAAGTATACAAGTGAATATTTCTCGATCAAAAGAATTGGTAACAGTTTTGACTGACAAATAACATGGGAGGAAGAACTCCTAGAATGGTTAAGAGGGAGCCTGTAATTGTGGAAACTATTCATATCTTATAGTATGGGGAGAAAAAGAACAAAGAGATCTCTAAAATTTGAATTTACACTGATAAAAGAAAACAATGTAAAAGTAGTCTTTTAGTTCTTTCTGGACAGATTCATCCAAACATGGACAATCTCGAGGTCTCAAAGTACAGTTCAGAAGATGATGGTTAAAAAAGGCATAAATAAGGAATAGAGTGTTTCAGAAAACAAAAACCTTATAAAAATAGAATTTTGTCTGAATTAAAGTCTAACTGTACTTTCAGTATATTGTTTTATTAAGGTTTCAGCTTATTCTAGTTGTTGAGGAAAAATTGATGGTTGAAGAGCTCATATGCAAAAGCAACCTCTCAAGTATGTCAATAAAGTAACAGTTTTCATTTATCTGTTAAATTATAAGTACAAGTGAATTAGAGAAAAAACACAGAAGAGACTTCTGGTAAATCTGGAAGTATATGTCAGAGTCTTGGTCAAAACCAAAGCTATAAGTATATAGATACAGAAGAGATAAAAAAAGAGCTGAAAACTTTTATGAAATATATCTAATTCAAACAAGAAAAAAAAAAAGTTGAAAGTCACCAGCTTATTCTCAGTTATTTAATTAAGAGCAGTATTTACAGTCATAACAGTCAAGGCCAACAGCAAGAGAGAAGAAATGTCTTTGTAGTCCTAAAACACTATAAATTCTCAATTCCTAAACTGTGTTTGACACTACCTCACATGTCTCCTTATGTACTTTAGGAAGCAAATTTTGGATTTGGTAGACTCTGGCTACCCTGTATATGAACCTATTTTAATGTGGAGGTTCTTTTGTTAATAATGACTTCTGACTATTTGAGATACTGCACTTCATGCTGTGTGTATAGAGATATGCATTTTTGTACTTTGTGCATACAAGAATATACAGTCTGAAGAATCTGTTCTGATACATGTTTCATAGACTGTGTTAAAATGTATAAAGGATGAAAAAGTAATAATCAAATTGATGTAAACATATGCAGTGACTGATGTTATATATAAGCTAAATACAGCTAAAAAGGCACAAATGTAGGTGGGACTTTAATTTCTGATACAAGGGGGGATCCAAGCACTGAAGCACGTAATTCTACCAGTGGTATTTTCTTAAGCACATGAAATTTCTTTCACCTCACAGAAGATATAGTGTTTTCAAATTCAAGCACATAAAATAAAACATATAATTGAATACAGTAAGACTGACTCTATTTAGCAGGTCTAACAGATGAAACTTGTGAAAGACTATAAAAAATACCACTGTGAGATTAATTTGTGCAGAAGAATGTACATCAAATATTCAAGCAGCAGAAATGATTGCAGTTGAGGACAGTGTTAGTAGTGGTAAAAAAACACATGCTGAAGACCTAGATGTCCTTTATCATATTTATAAATTGTTAAGTTTGTATAAAGAAATGTTGGCTGGAAAAAAAGTACTGCAAAATAAGAAATAAGAATCTCACTGTTTCCTGTTATCTAGAATTTGTCCTTGAAGTTTGGAAGGAGATAAGCAATCTCTTGTTCTTGAGGACAACAGATCAAGCCTAAATCTTGGTTTACTAGTTGCACTGCTATTTAATACCTGTGTTTGCCTGCAAGATTAGACTTTATTGTTCTGTACATGGTTTACTGCTAAGACCACTGGAAAGACATGGTTGCTTCTGAGATGATGAAACACATGACACATGTGAACATGTATCTCAATAGGATCCATTCACTTTTGGGACATTTCAAAACCTTATTAGAAACTACCTGTATCACTTAGCATAGGTAGCTTCCCAATTTTTGCTCCCTTTGTTCAGAGCATGCGGTAATCACTGTTTATACTAATTATGTGGTTATCCTTATCTTAGACCTGTCAGAAGTGATATCCATGCAAACCCTTCCTCAGTGAGATAGGGTCGGGAAAAGATTCTCCCAGCTGTGCTTCAGATTGGACACTTTACAGCTCTGCTGGGTGCTTAAAAAGTGCATGGAGGGAACAGTTTCTGTCCTTGCTTCACAGTCAGAAATTCCAGACTCTAATTATACACCTCAGCAAGACAGATGAACTTGGCAGCAAGAACTACTGTTTGCCTTTTCATTAAGGCTAGTGGACTGGATGAAACTGATGCAATTGTTACCTCAATATGTCTTACTATGATTTGACCTCTTTCCACACTGGGGGCTTATGGGAGAGCAATAGTATGGCTGTGACAGGTCAGTTAAGATAACATAACATTCACTGAGGCATAATGGTATCATCAGACCATCTCAAACAAATTTTCCTGAGAAGTACTACTTGCTTCCAGTAAGGTAAATTCTGTTTTGTGAAAGAATTTGAAAATTTTTGGCTTTTTTTTTCCAGTGAATATGCATATATTTGAAATAGGAAAAACTGTCAGGAAAAAATATTGTCCTTTGAGACAATACATTTTTATATTTGTATAATACTTTAATCTGTGGTGGTATTTTAACATTATAATTGCAAGACATGCGAATGGTTTGTGTGTTGGTTAAAAATCATACTAGCAAATAGCCTGTTTTCTCAATATTTGCTCAAGACATTTTCAAATTCTGTTGAAAATTGTAATAGAGAAAAAGATCTTATTGTTTCCAAAACCATTTTTAGGTTAGACTGAGTATTGAGTTATCACAGTAGCTGTATATATTGTCTTTTAGTCAGGCATGCTTTGCAGGACACTATGAAGTTATTTTAATTTGCATGTTCAGGAGACAGTGTCTGGAGTTGCTGAGAAGTTTAATTATGAAATAAATATTTTTTAATTTCTAGGATGATGCAATTTTGTTGGGAATAACAGTCTTTACTAACGTATAGTTCCTGGCTTTAAATAAAATGGAGATTTTAGTCCTAATTCAGAAAGAACAATTGCTATTAACTGAAAACAATGAGTAGGTATTAAAGACTGAAAGGACTACTTTCACACCTAAATATATTAAGCCTCTATATCAATTGTAGTTGGTGTCATCTGTTTTATTTGTGTCTAAACTTCCACAATCTGAAGACTTTGTTCTCTGGGGCTGCTGATCCGGCAGTTTCAAGTTTAACTGGTTGCATTTGTACACATGCTTAGTCTGTGAAACCAGGGCTTGAAAATAAATGTAAAAATAATCAGGTGTCTAGGGACTTGGACATATTCCATTTCTACATGTAGTTTTGAATCTTTATTCTCAGTAAAACTGAGGCCACACCTTAGGAAACCAGGTTGTATGTCAGTCAAAATCACTAGAGGCCTGGTTGGAGTATCTACAGTGTCTGAGCTTTTAATTATTTGAATAAATAATTAACTGTTATGATACAAATTATGTGTTTCAGACATCTATTCATTGATTACTAATGCTTTTGGGCTGTATATGCATACTTATATGTAGCATGCCTTTAAGGGGAAAGAACTACATCAAAGTCCTGAGTAAGTATGGACTACATTAGGGTAGTTAAGTGGTAAGTGGGTTTTCTTAGTAAAGGCTCTCTGGTAGTAACCTTGCTGAGTATCTGTATCAAAATGTTACATACAGTTTGTAAAAATCCTCTGAATTTCACAGTGGGAGTAAAGTAAACAGTTCTATCATTTTGTGGAAGTTAAGACTTACAATGGGATAACACCAGCAGCACACTACTAGTATAGATACATCATTCATCATTCCAGTGTCCGGTCTGCACAATATATATTAATATGGAAACAGAAAAAGGGAGTCTTTAATTCAGTGCACAGACTTAGGCTTCAGTACTATAGGTATTTAGAGGTATAATATAATATGATAACTTAATTATTTCATTCAATATTACATTCTCTTGATGGCTTCAGTGAATTACTGTTTCTTTGGTCATAATAAACATAAAGCTTTGCAGCATTATTTGTGTATAAATTTGTAGTGGAAAGGAGCTTGTAAAAGTTATAAATTTTATATTTTTGGTTAATAATAAAATTTTGGCAAATGGTAAAACAAAATAAACTAAATATTGGAGTTTTTTCATCATAGTTCAGTTCTGAACAAGGCCTATATGTTAGCTACAGGCAGTCCTGATGTCCTGATTTAAGTTTGATTTACCTCTTCTGATTGATATTTAACAATGGTCACGTGTGAGTAACTAGGAGATAAAAAGTGTTTCCACAGGCACAGAGCTACTCACTCACTTCTTTCACAGTGGGACATGGGGAGAGAATCAGAAAGTGAGAAGATTTGTGGGTTGAGATAAAGACAGTTTGATAGGTAAAGCAAAAGCTGCTTGCTCAAGCAAAGCAATTAACAAGGAATTTATTCACCACTTCCCATGGGTAGGTAGATGTTCAGCCACCTCCAGGAAAGCAGGGCCCCATCACATGTAACAGTGACTTGGGAAGACAAATGCCACTACTCTGAATGTCCCCCCTTTCTCCATCTTTCTTTCTTTCTTTTTTTTTTTATTGCTAAGCATGATGTCATGATATCCCTTTGGTCAGTTGGGGTCTCCTATCCCAGCTCTGTCCCCTCCCAACTTTTTGCACAACCCCAGCCTACTTGCTGGAAGGAACAGAAAAGGCCTTGACTCTGTGCAAGCACTGCTCAACAGAAACTAAAACATCCCTGTATTATCAACACTGGTTTGGTCACAAATCCAAAACGTGGCACTGTAGGAACTGCTGAGAAGAAAATAACACCATCTCATCTGAAACCAGTAAAGCCAAGAAAATCTAGGTATAAATCTAAGTTCTCTATAGTTACTGATTCTACTTATTTATTTTCCTGAATTAAAATATGTTTGTAGCTGGGCTTTTGAAACAAGATAATTCTAATTCCAGCATGCTGAAAGCTGAAAATATTTAATGGTCTTTTGGAGAGTCTTCCTTATACACTTCTCAGAGGACGAATACAAGGGGACAGCCAATGCATTTGAAAGATGATAATCCTAAAGGAGGGGAAAAAAAAACAAAACAGTAAAGGAAAATGATAGAATTAATTTTCTTAAAACATCTTGTCAAGTCAGATATTCTGCTGGCAGATGGCAATTGAACTTTCCTCATCTGACCCCATTTTTCTCTTCTTTTTTTTTTAATACTGCATTTAGTTGCAGTACTATTTTACCTGTTAAAATGTGGCTTGCTTACATACAGACTCAATCTTACTGACACAAATTTCCTGAAGTCTGGGACTAATACCATCTAACAAGTTGAATTACCTGTGTTAATGCTAATGGATTCACTGGTCATTCAGTGGTACATTTTTTATTGCATCTCCTGCTTTTCAACTTTTCTTTGGTAGCTTACTGACCAAAGTGACTTATATTTAATAATGCATTTCTGGATCAGCTTTGTCAACAGTACTTCCAGGTCATTGAATGAGTAGCATTGTGTCAATTTGAACTAAGACACAGTCCAGGTGAAGTCAAGTTACAATGATAAACATTCAGTACTGTTAAGTCAGGACACTTATTAGGGTATATAATTACTTGTTTCAGAGTACATAAATGCAGCTGTTGTAGTTTTAAAATGTCATTATTGTCCCTTAGTCACTCTAATTCCTTTACCAATCTATGGCACTATTGCATTAAATAACATTCCTCTTTTTTAGTGTCCATTCTTTTAGTGTCTATTGAAGGCGGTGTGTAGTAAATAGTAAAGATGGACTCTGGAAGGATGGGTATGCAGCATGACTCTACATACAAGTTCAGCAGCTGAGCCTGGGAAGATCTGTCTGTCAAATTACTATTACATTCTGTGAGCACTAAAGTACGAGCATCAATGGAACACCTTCTGATAGAGCCTGGGTACTACAAGTTAAACTGTAGCATAAAACTTTGAACTTAGAAAAGGTTAGTCATACAAATTGGTCAATAAAACTGGTTCATCAGTGAAGGAAAGAGACCAAATCAGATAAAGTCATGCAGAACTCAGAGCTCATATATTCTGAGAGTCAGGCAGACCAAAATCACACACATGTCCACTGGCTTGTCAGCATGCCAGAAAGGTAATAGGTTTGGAAATTTAGGCTGAATGGTGGGATGGGGGAAGAGGAAAGTAAGAGTAAAAGCAAGAAAAGTTCAGGATCACTATAAAACAAAAACATTTAATAAATGAGAAGTGAAGAAGAAAGAAAAAATGTGATGCAAAGGCCGTCACTTACCACCTCCCACAGGTGCCCAACCAGTTCCCAAGTAAAAGATGGCTCACCTCCCTAAGCCCTCTCTTTTCCTTTTTATTACTGAGCATGAGGTGATATGCTGGGACATGTGACATATAAGACAATATGTCTTTGGTTAGTTTGGTTTCAGCTGCCTGGTTGTGTCTCCTCCCAGTCTGTTGTTCACTCCCCAGTCTATTCACTGAGGGGGACAGACTGAGAAACAGAGGTGGCCTTGAGGCTGTGCAAACACTGTTCAGCAAAAGCTAAAACATGTGTGTTATTAATATTATTTTGCTCAAAAATCTAAAACACAGCCCCAGATGAGCTACTGTGAAGAAAATAATTTCTATCCTAGCCAGGCCCAGTACAGCTCTGTAGAAGATTCTTAACACCAAGCAGGTGTGCTCTTTAATATATACTCTGACCTTTCTCAGTAAAGTGTTCTTTTGAAAAGATAACCTACTGCCATTTTTAAAGAAAAAAAAATCTCCGTTTTAAGGATTCCATTAAGACTTTGGTGGATACAGAGACCTCAGGATTATTGTGGGAGGAAGGCTGGGATCTGTCTGTCGGTTTAAATGCATATTTTAAGATGACTTTTTACATTTTGTTCTATCAGTAAGTGCTCTTTCCTTCTCCCCCTACTGTCTTCCCACCAATACATCCATGCATGGGTACTGCTCATTTCTCAATTCTGAGGCTGTCACTTTTCTTTCTACCCAGCCTTCTGTGCTGGTGACTGCTGCTATAGCACTTTTACTTTGGCTGGGCAAGCAAAGTGAATCCCAGAGAAGCAATACATCAGTTATGAAACTCCCACCAGAAATTTTAATATCAGCACCTGTGATCGATGAAGCCAGTGTTCCAATCAGTGTATGGAGAATTTTAGCACATAATTTTCATGGTGTTAAAGTGAACTTCTCACATAAATCCTCCACATAGTCTATCTATGTGTGGAGCCTGACTGCCTGGAAGAAAAGCTACTGTATAATATCTATTTTTTCAGCATTATCATCCCTGCTCCCCATCTTTCAGGATTCCTCTCCTGTGTCACTGCCCTGTCCTATACATATGTAATGCAGTGCCCTAGTTTGGTCACAGCTCTTCCTATTTCATATATGCCCATGCACATTTATGTACATGGCAGTGTAATACATGCCTAAGCCATCTGGTATCTTTCCTTGCAAATGTTCACACAGAAAATTGACTGTGAGTAAGGTTCTGAACCTGCCTGTCCAAATGGTCCATATTTGTTTGATTTTTCTAGCAAATGCATAGATCCTATTAGTGAGACTGATCCAACATATTTCCATGTGTCAGCTGTACCTGCTGCAAGTGTCATTCTGTTCAGTGATAACAGGACTTGCATCCTAAAATAGAGAGAAAACAAGAACATCAGGTCCTTTTGAGGATCTGAATCGCTTTTTCTACCATCTGCTGACCAATGCTTTGAAAGAAAGAAAGTCTGTGTCTGGATTGACACCTTTCTTCTTTTCAAGCCAATAAAATATCGGCCTGCAAAAGAGCCTAGACATGCCATGTTTGCAAGTGAGGCTTATTAGAACATAAAATGTCAGTGGCATCATACATTTGCAATGTATTACATTATACAGGAGCTGATACAGGTGTTCTGTTAGTGTACTAGTTATATTTAATTATCCTTTGAAACCGATTCATTTAACTGTGCGATAAAGCTCTATTTTATTGTTACTCTAGATAGTGTGATACAGAAATTACACGAGTTACACAAGAGAAGAGACAGATGTGAAGACAAATGACATTTGAATCCCTTGTTTCATTGTTACAGCATTAAGGGGTGTACTTTGGAAAGATTTTTTCAGATATTCTTGTATGAATAATTTTTGTCATTAGCAAGTACACAGCCAAAGTTAGAAACTGTAGGAGTTAGGAGGTTATACTGCAGGACGCAGTTTAATCATCATCAGGTGTAGCCAGTAGAATGTTTGCATGGTCAGAAGGAGTGTTTGGGGCAAAGGAGTTCCTTTCTCTGAAGCACTTGGTGTTAGTGAAAGAATAGCACTATTCTAGATGGAACAATGACCTGTCTTAGCAATGTGTATAGAATAAGGAAAATAAAAAGTTTCCTTGGTATTCAGATCTGGATATTTTATTATACATCCACACTTCATCCATAATTTTTTCATGTGAAATTTGTTCCATGTGACACCAACCGTTATTAAATTCCATTTTAGATGTTATCCAGTAAGGCACAGTCAACTGACCAGGGAAAGACAACTTTATATTTCAGTCCAATAAGGTATCTTTCTTGCATATCACATTTATTTTCATTTTAAGCATTTTATTAAAACAAAATTTGCTTCCTAATTCCTCTGTATTCAGCATACTACTGACACAATGAGCTCTTTTCTTGATTATTTCAAAATACCATGTAACTGCCTGGAAAGTCTGCTGTAATCTAACCTTAAATACTTTCAGTTGTATTAAATTGCTGTGAAATTCTGCCTGGAGTCAGTAGTCATTGCAACCATAACCTCACAGGCAGGAGTCTAGTACTGATTCAACTCACCTTTGTGCTCTCAGAGTCCCAGTACACACTTGATACTGGGACAGGCTGTGGCTGTTTTTCACTCCAGCTGTGTTATGAGACCCTCCATTGCTTTGGCTTGAGCACAGCCACAGCACTGTTGCTATGTGAATTTTTTTGTCCTTATCATACAGTCCCATTTTAGAGGCAGTCACACAGTCACCACTGAAAAATACTTCTTCAAGGGCTTTGGCTGTCTCTTAAAAGACTGCCTAGACAGTCTGGAGCTTAGAAAGAAATAGTTTCACTGATCTTCAGATGGACCACGCTAAGAGGTGAGCTAAGCAGCTATCTCTGCCTCTGCAACCTCTATCACACATGTTGTTTTCTTTGCCATTTGTCACATCACATACCTGATACTCAGTCTGCAAAGGCTAATCTTAGCTGAGCCACCATATATCTACTCATCTGCAGGGTGCAGCCATAGCAAAATTTAATGGGAGAGATCTGTCTTCATACCTCTTACTGATATAATAAACTTGGATATATTCTGCACAGAATTTGCAATTTCCATATAAGTGTTTTTATTATGCACTAGAAGGAAATAGTTGTTTACATTTGTTGCTCTTGTAGGACAGACTCTAAACCTTATGTGGTGTGCTTTTGTGGTGTGATATGTGACATGATGCTGCAGTGCTGTGCAGGCTCATGACCCAGTAAAATCATAACTGTGTTAGCATGACTGAGCAAAGGCAAATTATCCCTTCCTTTGATTACTGTAAGTAGTTTGACTGCCCTACAGAGCCTGCTATTAGTATACCGCCTTTGGTGCCAGAACTAGCTCATCTGGTGTTATCTAGGAGGAGGGAGTTGGGGACTCCTTGCAGCAATGTCTTGCACAGTGTAGGCATATGCTTGAAGTCTTCACACACATTTTATTCTCTTCCACTATGGGCAAAGATGTCCCTAAAAATGTTTCAAGTGGTTTCCCCCTCATATTCTTACCTCTCAGCCATATCTATCTCCCTTTGGCTGTCAGCTTTCCCCTGCTTAGTACTGCTGTTCTTACCTGCCTGAGATGCATTTTGTCACACTTCTGCTTGCATCTTCTCCTTGACAGGTTCCTGAGGTGGTACTTATGGCTGCTTATACTGGCTCCCTTCTTCACTTGCATCATTGACTATGCCAGGCTCTAGCTTTTCATCTTAATGCTTGTATACATCTAGAGAAGGTGTCTTCTAAGTATTTTAACAGTCCATCCCTGTTGTTTACTGCCATACATTCATCAGCTTTGTCTTACTGTCTGGTTTATGTTTCATTTTTTGTGCTAAAGGTGCAAGTGTAAAGGTGTTAATCAGTGAGGGCATGAGGGGAAGAGTCTCACCACTGACCTCTGACCTGTTCCACAGCCATGGGAGAGGTGAAAATGAAGAGAGAAAATAATTTGGGCTGATGGCCAAAAAAAGCAGACGATGCCAGCTGCATTACTAGGAAGCCAGAGAAAAGGGCAGAAAGCCAGAGCCTAAGGCCAAATGCTAGAGGTTAGGCAGGCCTGGGCTCCAGTCAAATATTCTTGCACAGACTCATCAAAATCCCAGTCAAATTAACATAAAATGTGCATATATTTGCATGTAATAAGAATCTCATACTGTATATTTCTCCTCATCAGTCAATAAAACCCCTGTAGTTTCTCTATTCTCCCTGTGTCCCAGTGTATTTTCACCTGCCTCTTGCAACTAAAGGTGTCTGCTGTTTCACTGACCAGTGGGATGTATGGGTACCTCTAGCCTGTTCGGAAACTCACAAGAAATGAGCTCAAACTTACTGTATGACCATCCCTTATTCAGTCAGCAGAAAGAAATGTGACTTTTTACTGAATTATGCTCAGAGGAAGAGATACCATCCAGAGGAACCCTGACAGGCTCAAGAGGTGAGCCCATGTGTCACACGCCGGTCATAGACCAGAGCAAGGTTTTGATCATATTCTTGGGAACACAATTAAGACTCAAAATGGAGTCAAGCACCAAGTGACTTTATTTGCCTGACAAGTTTGCAAAACAAAGAGAGACAGAAAAGGGTGAGTTGCGATAGCTACCACCATGGATCTGAGACGTCCTATCAGTCCAGTTTGTTTCCAAGTCCAGTGGGAGAATGTTCCATCCAGTTTTGGTTGTTCCTGCTCCTTTACTGGGTTGTCCTGGTGAATATTCATCCTTCTTTGAAGAACTACTTAGTATATTCCAGGAACTGTTTTGCTTAACCACACTCACCACCTGGCAGTGGCAAGCATGCCCAACACCATCTCTGAGGGGTCTTAGGTGGTCTTCAGGGGTCTCTGGATCCCTTGGTTTTCCAAGCCCTGTGTCTGGGTGCATGTGCAGGGGTTAGGCTACAGTTCTCAGAATTAGCTCCGTATTCGAGTCCATAAGAAAACAGGAACTTCTAGGCTTGTGGTCCAGTCATTGCTCAGTTTGTGCTTTGATGTTTACCCACACTGGTGCAGCAATGTTGAGACAAACAACACAGTCTCTGACACTGTCTCTGACACCATGCCAACCTCATGAAGTTCAACAAGGCCAAGTGCAAGGTCCTACACCTGGGTCAGGGCAATCCCAAGCACAAGTACAGGCTGGGTGGAATATGGATAGAGAGTAGTCCTAAGGAGAAAGATTTGGGGGTGCTGATTGACGAAAAGCTCAACATGAGCCAACAGTGTACGAGTGCAGCCCAGAAAGCCAACGATATCCTGGGCTGCATCAAAAGAAGCATGGCCAACAGGTTAAGGGAGGTGATTCTTCTCTACTCCGTTCTTGTGAGAGCCCATACGGAGTACTGCATCCAGCTCTGAAGTCCCCAACACAGGAGGGACATGGACCTGTTGGAGTGGGTCCAGAGGAGGGCCACAAAGATGATCATGTTGCTGAAACACCTCTCCTACAAGGACAGGCTAAAAGAGTTGAAATTGTTCAGCCTGGAGAAGAGAAGGGTCTGGGAAGACCTCACTGTGGCCTTTCAGTATCTGAAGGGGGCCTACAAGAAAGCTTGGGACAGATTTTCCACAAGGGCTTGTAATGATAGGATGAGGGGTAATGGCTTCAAACAGGAAAGGATAGATTTAGAATAGAAATTAGGAAGTTCTTCACTCTGAAGGTAGTGAGACACTGGAACAGGTTGCCTAGGGAAGCTGTGGATGGCCCCTCCCTGGAACTGTGCAAGACCAGGTTGGATGGGGCTTTGAGCAACCTGGTCTAGTGGGAGGTGTCCCTGACACAATCAGGGGTTGGAACTAGATGATCTCTGTGGTCCCTTCTAACCTAAACCATTCTAATATTCTGTGATTCTATAATAAAGCAACACTTCAGGTCATGGAATGTGGAAACAACTATTCATTGAGCATATTTTGACTAACAAGTAGTGATTTTTTTCATGTAGATTCCACAAAGGAATATAAAAAAAGTCACATACTGTCATTAATACTTCAGCCAAAACAGAGCTGGAATCGAATGCATGGTTTTAGTATTTAAAGGCATTTTCAGTAGTATATTTCCCAGGAAGCTGGAGATGCAATGAAAATGTGTCTGCCTCCTGCATGGTTCATTGCTTTATCTCCCAGGGAGATTCCACATCACCCTCAGCCTGTGACTGCACAGGTGCATCTTACAGTGAATAAGATGCTAGTGCATGATGCTAAGAGAGTGGAGCATCTCTCTTATGAGAAAAGACTGAGGGAGCTGGGGCTTTTTAGCTTGGAGAAAAGGAGACTGAGGGGTGACCTCATCAATGTTTATAAATACATAAAGGGTGAGTGCCAGGAGGA
>JANIJG010003204.1:54165-64813 GCA_024611175.1 Megaceryle torquata | reverse complement strand
TCTCTGCAGATATTCAAACCCCGCCTGGACGCATTCCTGTGTGATCTGGTCTAGGTGATCCTGCTCTGGCAGGGGGGGTGGACTGGATGATCTTTCAAGGTCCCTTCTAGCCCCTGACATTCTGTGATTCTGTGATTCTGTGTGAACTAAGGACAATGGCAGTGACAAAAAGACTAGAATTGTGACAACAGTGATGTCACCTGTTACTACCAGAGAAAGGGGGCATCACCCCTTCCACTCCTTCCAGTCCCATCTCAGCTATGAAGTGACTAGATCTTATGCTACTTGCTTTAACTACAGAGAAAGTTGTTTTCATTTCTCTCATGCTCCTCAACTATGTCTCACTCTGTCTTTCTCACAGGCCCACTTTAAGTATTGAAAGGCCACAATAAGGTCTCCCTGAAACCTTCTCTAGGCTGTACCACTGCAACTCTCTCAGACTTTCTTCAAAGGAGAGATATTCCAGCCCTCTAATCAGTTTGAAATAGAATCATACCATGTTTAGACTTTAATCCAGATGATGAAGAGTGCTGGAGAGTACTTAGTCTTGGGGAGTGGTGGTGGATAAAGGATTGACAGAATGTGTCAAGGCAACCAATAGCACTGGTTAACCTTTGGGTCGGTATTGCAGATGCTTTTTAGCAGCATGTGGCTAAAGGTATGTAACCATGTCCTAAAGCACCTACATGTATGAAGGCTGGAGACGCACTCAGGTTCAGTTTGCCCCTTCTCAATGGCAACTTCAAGGTGAACCAGCTCTAATCCAGGAATTTTACATTTGTGTCAGACTCACTTTATGTGAACAAATGGTCCCTGCCTGTGAAGAATACTCGTGCCTCTCAAATAGGCTGTGGTATTACATTTTTTGAGCACCTAGGCCATTTTAAGGAATATCTTCCCATAGCTGTTCCTGGCCCTGTGCTACAGACTGCTATCCCTTTAGTTATGGTAATATAGTTAAGTGAAAAACAAAATAATCCACCAATAAAGGGATAATTTCAATGACTCGTCCTACAGCCTACCACCACAAATAGTTATTTGTCAAAATTCCTTGCCGACACAGAAATGAGGGGTTAGATCAGGAAACAGTTTTCTTAAATTTGTTTCACTGCTAATTTACCTCAGTCAGGAAAACATTTTGACCTTCCTGTCCCAGTCTTCTCTTTTTTCCAGTTTCAGAGACACTGTTTCCTGAGCTTGTTCAGATGCAATTAGCATGAGCCTTAAAGGTATCAAAGTTCAATGGGACTAAGGGACTTGGCCAAGCCATCAGTGAACCACAAATCCAACAACAGGTCAAACACTAGTAAGGCACCACTGTTTGGTCAGAGAATGATCAAATCTCAGAATGATGTTCTTGACACACTGAACGATTTATTTCATATAAATGTGCAAACTGATAGCCTTATTTCATACAGGCACAACTGAGATAACTTATTACCTCTTGATTCTTCTTTGAGAATGACATAACAGTAACCGAATCACTTTGAGATGACTATGGTTAGCCTGTCAACCATGTCTTTAAGAGATACTGTCAACAACGGTTACTTGGAAATGTTCTTCCTCACATGAGTTAAATCTACACTTGGGTGAAGGATGTCTTTATACAAAGTGCAGTGATACTGAGACACAGTGCTGCTTTGTTCCCTTGGAGAAGCTGCTCCTCAGAAAGCCTGATGAGCCTGATTACAGCTTGGGCTAAAGTTTGTTCATCTTTTGATAGAGAAGTGAGATACTTGCCTAGGCTTGATGGTTGATCACTGTTGACATTCAGTACTTCTATGTTATACTTTTCCTCATGGAGAATATCACAGAGGGGTGTTGTACTCTCTCTGACAATTCCATAATCTCCACCTCTTCTTCTTTCTCATTCTGAAAGATCTTGCTTGCCTCACAAAGAAATTATTTCAGTTAGAAGGACCTACTCATCTTTTGCTGTGGCTGATGAACTTAATAAGTAGCAGGAGATATGATAATGTCTTAGCAGTCTCCCTGGTGTGCTTAGCATATCATTCTGTATGCTCCAAGACTTCCTGCTAAAAAGTAGTCCAAATGTTTTGAAAAAAACAAACATTATGCTCATCTGATCACAAAAGAACAGTGTGCTAGGTCCATCAGTGAGCCTGAAGCAATTCCAGTGAAATCAGCAAAAGTAATGGCACAAACTTGTTGCCATGTAGGTGGGAAAACTGAAATAGGATAAAACTTTTTTTTTTTTTCTGATATAGCAAAGTTTAATGACTCTGATGGTTCCCTTCTTCAACAGTTCACTAACACTAAAGGCATTTATGTGTTCATACCAACAATTCGGTGAATCTTGAATATGAAAAGCAAATAGGGAGAAATCATTTGCACCTTTTATGCAAAAAGACAAAATTATTCGCATGAAACTTGACCCAAACAAAGACATTGTGTTGCTACAGTGGGAATTTTTTGTAAATGGTCTATCCACTCTTGAAACCAAGGTTTACACAGCAGTTGATGGGTCTTTGGACATTAGTATTAGTAGAATTTTAATATTGCACATCATTTAAATTGCAGTTTATAAGGTAGATGATTTAATTCACCATCTGTGTAGTGAAGTTAATAATAGGAAAATTAGGCTCTGCTTTAATTAGCTATAACTTGCTCTATTAATTAGTTTCAGAACATCATACAGTACCTGTATTTCTACTCTGAGCAGCTTCAAAAATGTGTAAAGCTTTATTCTTGCAGAGTTTTATGTATTTAGGAAGGCAGTAGTTTACATGTGTTCCTCTGAGGCACAGTTGTAACTGTTTTCTTTGGCTCCAGCATACGTGTAGTATTGTATTATGTGTATTTTTATTCTTGTGACGAGTGCCTCATGTATCAGCTGTTCAGATCCAGCACCATGGTGTGAGATGGATAGCCTGTTATTTTTCCCTTGCATTGGGATTCCCACTCATTTCCATGGAAACCTGAAAACCTGGAGGAATAAAGCACATAAGCTATTGCCATCTTACAGTACCATGCAGCTTGAAAAAGCAGACATCACCATGGTGCCTGTGAATGCCAGTAATAGCTGTAGGTCTGTCTGGGTTTCCAGGCTAAAATCTGTATTTTAAGGGGTTTAGGTTTTAGACGTATTTCTTCTTCAAACCCAGTTTTAATTTCCTCATGTATTATAAACATACCTCCTCGTATACATAATTTTATTAACACTAATAGAAGGGACACACATGCACATAAGTGCATACAGGAGTATGTAGATATGTGTGAATATTGTCACACATACATACACAGAAGCACAAGCACAGGTATCTCAGACAAAAAACACACTAAAAATACAGCTATTAAAATCTGTAAGAACTGTTTAAGTGGTTCACACAGTAATTTTAATGGCTGTCACTTTGAAGGCTCTTCTTAATCAAAAGCAAACAAAAATGTGCAGGTCTATAGCGGGTTCTTGTATTGATAAGGAAATATATATATAAATAGGACTAAACACACTTTTTAGTGAAATAACCTAAAATTCCACAAAAAGTCAGAAATGTAACTATTTAATTTTCCTCCCCAGTCATCTGGTGAACAACAAATGCTGTAAGTGAGCACAGAGACATCCAGAAAAGAAGATTAAATCAGAGGTGAAAAATAATTTAGAAAATAAATGAACGAGAAGAAACAGATCAGAAGAAGTCAGAACTGATCAGGGCAACCATTTTGAGTTACTTTCTGTGTGCTTTCTCTGTGTTGCTTTTCAAATCCTGATAACCTTAGGTAGCATATGATGACAATGTATTGATTCTATGACTTTCTGCAACCTCTACTACTAGTTTTTACTCCTTCCTTTTATGTTGTAGCAGGAATATCTGGCTGCATTTTGAAATGATCTTTTCGATGGTACTCTGTTACTGTCTTCATCCACAAAGATGCAGAGATTGCAACACTATGACTGAAGGAATGTGAAAATTTAATTTGTAGATAGTGTGATTAAAAGACAGTTCCCCCTTCAGATTGGTTATGCTCCAATTCACAAGAGGATATGATGCATGAACTCAAGAAAGAAGGAAGAGCAACAGAGACAGTAGTTACAAAACTGCTGTTATATAAATTAGCTATAGATGTCCTCAGTGATTTCAAATAAGTATGAATAAAACTTCTGAAAATATGGTTTAAATACAAAGAGCTTAAACTACATCTAAATTCCTGTGCCTTTAATTTCCTACTGTCTGGCTTTCAGATATATGAGCTGCCTCACCAATAGCAAACACAAAGTTCTAGGACTTGGGTACGGTTTTAAGATTTGTGACTGCATCCTATAGGTAGGCAATGTCAGCTAATCTCGTAAGCATACTATTGTGGATCAACTTTGGAGAACTTTGGAGAACTTTTAAAAGAGAGGAATGGAGATTTTCAGGAAGAATTTTCATCTGTGGTTTAAGCATGAAAAAGAGTCTCTCAGAAAAATGGTAGTTAATAATATTAGATGATTTCCTGAAAGTTAGACAAAAATCTAAGCTTTCAGTTAAAACAATAATCTTTGAAGGTCTTGTTGTTGTAAAAAGAAGCTGGAATATTTTAACATAAAGTGCTGATAGCCAGAAAGCAAAACAGAGGAATTAGAACTTAAATGTGTTTAAAATCTTGTAGTGCTAAAGCCAGTCCATTCATCGGCGGAGGCTAAAACATGCTTCCTGAAGGTTTGGGAGTAGCAGTGCTGGTGGTGGAAATACATGTCAGGTTCTAGAGATAGTCATTAATAGATCTTGATTCTTTTTACAATTCAGGAATCCTGATTGTGAGCATCTCACAATCTATGTTGGCTTCTCAAATGTTATATAGACCACTATGAGGTGCCTGTATGCAACATGGTGCTTCAGTGAGGCATTTATAATTACCTTAAATTTCAGGGAATATGTGGCAACCTCCTTAGACATCCTGTTATGCCCAAGATAGTGCTTGGAGACTCTGGGTTAGACACTGAGGACAAAATAATGGCCTTATGTAAGTCAGTGGGTTTTCAGTTTACTCCAGTGGAAGAGCTTTTCACTTTCAGATCCCAGTCCAATCCATTAATGGAATTATCCTTGACTTGATGTTTATGAGATTGCTCATTTACAGTCCTGTTTCATTATACCCATAACAGGAGAATATATTAAAAAATGAGCAGAACCGAGAATGTTCTGGGTAAGACCTAATATAGGGTGAATATGTAACTACAAGGGCTCAACTGTTGACTCAGTTTCTAGAATTGCTGTGATAACAGCTTCATTTGCAAATAAGGCAGAGCAGCGATAATTCTCTCTTTGAAACCACCCGGCACAGTACAATTCACTTCTCCATGGTAAAAGCTCTGCCATCCCAGAAGTAGTTCCATCTGAACAGTCTTTTGTAGATAGTCTGGCTTTGGTGTGGACCAAAACCATGGTGAGTTCATGCTAATAATTTACATGTAGGATAATCCAATGCTTGTGTTTGAGGATGGATCGTCATTCTGTTAATTTCATTAGCCACCTCACAAAATTTCCATGGGGATGGGACCAACAGTGGGGTTTCTTTAAAAGAAGCTCCAGAGATCTATCTGGATAGATTGCATAGGTCTGTATGGATCTCTTCATATAAATCATATATATAAGGAAAACTTCAAGCAGCCTAATAGTTCTTTTGAAATGGGGATCATGAAACACATCCAGCAAAGACATTCTGATATTGTCCTTTTTGACTGTTCTACTAATTTCTGGTTTATTTACTATTTCAGGCAAGAGTACAAAAAAATAACAGCAAAGCAACTAAAATGTAGTATGCTTTTTTATGGATTACCTACCTGGGTGTTTATTTAATCCTAGGCTTCTATCCTTATGTAAAAGTTCTCTGATCTGAATGTTGAATTTGTAGCTTTCAAAAATGTCAAGTGCATAAGGTAAATTTGAAACACATGTGGAAGTGCTATGTTATGCTAAGGCTCTGATTTAACTTCCAGGATAACTCTACTAATGCTAGTGGCTGTCAAAAATCTGCAGTTTTTATGATCTGTTTTTATGATTCTTTTGAGAATGCACAATTAGTAAGGAAAAAAAGAAATCTGCATAATTCTAACTTATTATGAAGATGAAATTTCTCCCTTTATTTCCTCTAATATTATTTTTTTTTATGTCCAGTTTGAATAGTAACACCTTCAGTTAAACAGAAAGATTCTATTTTTGAGAAATCTATTTGTATTACTATGTCTTTCATGACATTTTTTCTCTATGGTGTTTTTGTCCTTATATATCTTCAGGCAGTAATATTATCAAGCTCTGTGGGTTGCATTTAGGCAATCTCCAGCTAGATTTTTGCTTCTTGGGGCTTTCTTCTCTGTTTGCATGAAAACAGTAGGGTGCTTTCATGTAAAGTACTTCCAATGTATACCTTGTATATCAAAACCTACCTTGTTTCATTGGTATTAGGGAGCTGTTAGGCTAAACATCTCTGCTCAGCTTTGAAAGCATGAATGTACGTGTACGTGCTATTACTTGTATTGCTTGTAGTACTATAGTGCAAATGGTCTGTAATCACAATCCAGAACTTTATTTTGCCAAATGATGTACAAATATATGCCCTGCCCCAGAAGAGTAACAGTCTAAACAAATAAATATGTTTTAGTTTTTATGTCAGTGGGACATGACATGAGCTGAAGAACCTGCATATTAGATTACACTCTAGACCAGTACAGTCTAATATACTAGAACATGCTCATGTATGACTTCCAGCACATTGATGGGGTGTATCATGACATTTTCAGATATTTTTAACTTTATCATTTGTACACCTACATTTATGAATACATATTTACAACATCTGAGTTTCCATGCAAGTTTAATTTAAGTTCTTTGTGTACATCATACTGTTCTGTGATACCTGCATCATGTATCAACTTTAGGGGTATACAGCTCGGAGAAATAATTTTACATTGTACCTTTGTAATGTCTAGTATTTGTTTAAATATTTTGATAAATCCTTGAATAAATTCTGAACTCTTTTAATCTGAAGGTCTTCTGCAGACATGCAAGCCACTGGTTTATGCAAAAGGTTGTTACATCATAAAATCACAAAAATTAGAATCACTAAGCCTTTTTTCCTGTTGCAGATTTTGTAGACTGAATTACCTCCTGTTGCTGGCACTGTTCCTTTCCCATAGGTGGAAAGAACAGACAGAACTTTGGACATCCTGTTTCAATGTCTTTGGGAGCCAGAATGCCTTTTCTTCATAAATGACTTTCTTTGCATTTGCCAAGAAACATTCCCTCACTCAGACAACATAATAACTGTATTAAAAGTATATTGTCTCCAGAAATGTTGCCTCAGATCCTAAATTTCATGTTAGGTTTTAACATGGAATTTGGGAAGAAAAGCAACCCAGGTAATAGGGAAGCACCTGCGCTTTCCAGCCCTGACTTTTTCCTGCATCAGATCAACTCTTTCAGAGTGTGTGTAAAACAGTGCACATACATACTTCTATAAATCTTCTTAGGTTTATCTCTGTTACTCAGGGATGAAAAGGGAGCTCTTTTTATGCAGAATTTGCTTCAATCCTTTCACCTACTTGTCAAAATAAAATCTAACGATGCAGTTTCCCATCTTCACAACATGAATCAAGGAGATAAAATCTTTACACCATTGGTCTTGTGTGGTTGGTGGTGTAATAGGAGAGTATGTCACAAAACTGACATTAAGGATGCAGAGACATAATTTAGAAAGTCTCAGTTTTCATTCTTTATACTGATACAGTAAAAACATGAACAGAATTAATCAGATTCTTTCTCACTGTCATCTGAATAACTCTATTAAGTTAGAAGGCAAAGTTTTAACTGAGGGCAGAATATGGGCAGTTCTACCAATTTGGTCTTGCTTGACCGCTTTGAATTATTTAACAACATCAGCAAAATTCTTTCTAGACCTTAAAATTGCCTCACAGAACATAAGCTTCTGAAGCAGGAAATCTCTTTTGTGTCTTGTTAAGAATAGGTGTGCTTTTTCAATTTGATTTAAAAAAACCCAGTACTTACAGAATTTACAGGTGCTCATAGTAATGGCAAGAAAAGAAAGAAAACAGAAAAAATAATAAATATATATATAGAAATGAAAATAAAAAAGCTTCCAGTCTGACCATTCATTCCAGAAGTTAAAGGGTCACTGTTTGTGACAGCTTAATTGTATTCCGGTTGTATTCAGTGTGCAAGCACCGAAATTGCAACTATGCTGGTAATAAGGGGCCAGCTTTAATGTAGCCCTTACTTGTACAGGCCTGGTAAAGGCCACTAGGTCACTATGCAATAGTTATCACTACATCGCTAGGAAGACACTCGGGGTTTTACTGCACATATTAAGCTACAAATTCCTATACATCTGAGCTTTTTCTTTTTTCTGGTTGGGTTGTTGCTTTGTTTTTGTTTTTTTTTTTTTTTTTTATAGTACTCCAGAAATTGCTATAAACAAATCTTGGGCAGAGAATTACCAATGAATTTGTCTTTTCAGCATTATGTAGTATAGTTTTAGTGTTAAAAGTATGCAAGTTATCGAACAACTGAAGTAGGTGCTCTTGTTTTATGCAACAGCTGCAGTAATCTTTAATTTATGCTAATTATGTTAGCAGTGCCGTGATTGATATTTTGCTTGTCTGTCTTATTAATTTATCATCTAATTGTTGCATTTTTAATAGCTATAAGCTATTTATAACATACCCTTTGATAAGCATAATGATCTGCACACTAATAGCAACAAACATTTCTGATACCATGTAGTTCTGAAATAGTACCCTCACCTTCTCTGTGATTAGGCAAAACTTTAAACCAAGAATGAGCTTTTATTGTTGTGAAGTAGTGAATGGGAAAGAAGGGATCCTAGTTTGTTTACTTAATGGCAACAGCAATTAGCTAGTTCTATCAGATTAAGAGGGTTTATAATACTATCCTGCTTTCAGTGTGAAGACATAATTTAATAAACTGCAAGGCCTAGAAGTGTTTGGTTTTTTGTTTTGTTTTTTTTTTTTTTTTTTTAGAATTGGAAAGAAGATAAAATTAATTAATGTTTCCTCTTTCTTTGCCTGAAATCCTTGTCTTTATGGTACATATCCACTAGAGTTAGCTTATGTTTAATCATAACCTTAAATATGAGCCTTGTCTTTTTAATAACACTTAAATTTCATGTGGCACCTTGATCTGTTGTGTTCTGAAATGCTTATAGTTGCCTTCTGTAATTATCATCCTGATCCAGTGCCAGTGCAAGATACTGCTGTTGTCTACAGAGGATGCTATACTGGATCAGCAAACTATAGCATGTGAATTAGTTGTAGTGTATTTTTGAGTTTTGGATTCTAGAAAGCAGATTTTAAAATCTGGTATCCTAGTTTTCTAGGCACACAAGTTACATGTGTATATGTTGTGGCATACTTATATTCACTAATATCTATTTGTGCATGTGGTGATTTGGCTTATACAAAAGCCCATTGTGGACATCTTAAATCATACATATCTGTGTGCTTCTCAGTAAAAAATGAAACACATGCCAGTACTAAATTGTTTAAAGTTGATCTATTTTTTCCATGGATTCAAAAAAAATAGGCATTTGTATACCTTACCTATTTAAAGGCTGAATCAGTCCAAAATAAACCAAAAGTCTCATCAATTTCATTGCAGGCTCAGATAATGTAGATAAGTTTTGGAGGGTAAACCCCAACACAAAACCAAGAATGCACAAGATATGCAAACAGGCATCATATTTTTACTTTAGAAATCCTGTTCCCTCTTGAAAGGAGGGCAGGGTGAGTGTACTATGTACTGTGGCTGAACTGGAAGAGAAATTTGCCAAGCAAAGTGGGACAGTTGATGTCTTTTTTTTTTTTTCTCCCCTCTCACTTTCAGTAATGATCTTTTGGTTTACAGCTCTTCAACTCTACTTCTGGCTGAATTATGGGAACAAATCAGTGACTTTATGTTTCTGCAGAACTGTGTGACTTTTTTCCAAGCACTTTGCCAGGCACAGCTCTGGGAGGTTTTTCTCCATCAAAGAGCCTCCAGGCCTGACTTGAATGTGGGTGATTCAAGATAACAATGAGGTTAAAACACAGCATGATTGTGATTACAGTCATTAGGACATTCAAGGTTAAAGCCAAAGTTACATAGAAACATAGAAATGTCTGGGTTGGAAGGGACCTCTAGAGGTCAACTAGTCCAAGTCCCCCTGCTGAGATCAGGGACATCCTCAACTAGAGCAGGTAGCTCAGAGCTCCATCAAGCCTCATCTTGAATGTCTTCAGGGATGGGGCCTCAACCACCTCCCCAGACAACCTGTTCCAGTGCTCCACCACTCTTGAGGTAAAGAACTTCCTCCTTATTTCTAATCTAAATCCACTCCTCTCTAATTTAAAATCATTACCCCTCATCCTTTCACTCCAGGCCTTTGTAAACAGGCACTCTCCAGGCTTTTTGTAAGCTCCCTTCAGGTACTGGAAGGTGGCTATTAGGTCTCCTGGAGCCTTCTCTTCTCCAGGCTGAACAATCCTAGCTCCCTTAGCCTGTCCTCATAGGAGAGGTGTTCCAGCCCACTGATCTTTATGGCCCTCTGCTGGATGAACTCCATCAGGTCCGTGTCCTTCCTGTGCTGAGGGCTCCAGAGCTGGATGCAGTATTCCAGGTGAGGTCTGACCAGA
>JANIJG010003204.1:25068-46358 GCA_024611175.1 Megaceryle torquata | reverse complement strand
CTTTTCTTTTCTTTTCTTTTCTTTTCTTTTCTTTTCTTTTCTTTTCTTTTCTTTTCTTTTCTTTTCTTTTCTTTTCCCCTTTTTTCCTTTTTTCCTTTTTTCCTTTTTTCCTTTTTTCCTTTTTTCCTTTTTCTTTTCCTTCTCTTTCTATTTTATTAGTGAATCCTTCTGATGTAATTATATACCTTTTTCTTTTTTTTTTTTTTCACATTTCATGAAGTGTTTTTTAGCTGTTCCTAATCATAGTCATTTTATGTTAAAAGATTTTCTTCTGCTCAGTTTGGCTCATAATAATTTCCAGCTTTCATATACTGACACTTTTAAAGCACCTTGTGTTTGTTTGTGTATTAGTTATTGGGACCAGATTCTATACATTAAGACAAGACTTAATTGCCTGAATGTGGGTTACTACATAGGGCTTTTAAATTTTTTTTCCCACAAAAGTGAGATATAGTATAGGATTTCCTTCAGCTGGTTATATAATTTCTTACATGATAAATTCATCAGATAAAGTTTTTGGAAACTTCAAGGATACTCCTGTAGTTATAGCATTCATTTGCCACTCCGTAAGAATTCTTCACCACAACACATATATTTTTATTTTCTAATTTTTACCAATGCTAAATGAACATTTCAGCCTGTTTTGTGTCCTATTTCGTTGTCTTCAACATACCTTCCAATATAACAGACATTCTCTTGTACTGTATCTTGTGATTTATTAGTCAGAGCACTGATCTATATCTATTCAAGGTCTTGCTTCTCTAAATCTTGGATAACACTAATGAACAAAATGGTGATACAGAGTTGCTAGCTCTACCTCTCTCTGCTCATTCTTCCTAAGTAAGGCATATCTAATAATTTGATTATTTTTAATTATGACTTACCAGGTTTGTTTTTTTTTTTTTGGAATTAAGAACTTAGACCTTTACTTTTTGAAGTCTGGAGCTTCTCTTTATGGACAGGTTAAGAATTTCTTCCTACTCCTGATTTCTTTCTCTTTGCTTTCAAAAGTAATCTTTCAGCTGTCTCCTCTTAGATGCCAGACTAAATCTAACTCTACCCAGTCTGTCCTCAATGTCCACAAGTTCTCCACTTGAATCAGTATTTTTCAGAAGTGTAATACAAAGGTCATGAATAAAGTAGAATTACTGAAGTGAACTTTTTAGTCACTAAAGTCCACATTTCCTTTTTCTACACCTCTCATTGTTTGATGTGTCCTAGAGCATTCAAGACACACATTGCCGTATATGACAAGGCATCTAGGTTGCAGACAGACATGTAGATCTGTGCCTTTCTGACAAAGCAGCAGGCTATGTAGGATACACAACAGCATTTAAAATAACACTGCATGCTTGCAGCATTTAAGATCTTTTTCATTTTTTTGACCTACTTCTGGATCTGGATTGTATGGATGCTATAGGGGCTTTTCTATCTTAGTGATTCCTTCTTTGACTGTCAGCGTAGTTAAAAGTGTACCCACAGCAATCTTGAATCAAAATGCTTACTTAGGTTTAGAAAGACAGGCAAATCTGTTTTGTAGTTTGCTCCACCTAAATTTACACAGACTGTCGTAACAACTGGGGCAGCATTTCTAGGTTAAAATCATAATAGTTTTTCCAGCAGATTTTTCAGTGGCGACAAATGATGCAAGATGATGTTTTTTAAGCTTTTTAAAAAACATACTAGGATGAAGATCAAGGAACTCCACTTCTGGTCTCCTATCATGTTCTTGCACATTGCAAGATTTACAGAGTAGCCCAGTGTACTATTTTCTTACAGTAAAATGAAGATATTATCATCCTCTAGTGGGTATTTTTTTTATTTCAGAGACACTGTTTTGTGCTTTGATATGATAGCTTGAAAAGTGTCAAATGCATAGCAAATCTTAGGAGCTGAGAAGCCAGCCAGGGTGTGAACCTAAGGTTTAACCCACTGCAGGTAGGTTAAAGTTTAAGATTCAGTTTAGGTGCCTGCAGTAGATATCTGCAGGCATGTCAAGAGTCTCACGCTATAGTCGATGAAGAGCTAGACAGTATAGGCAAAAGGGTCTGGAGAATGAATGATTCTGTCCAACCTGAAGTAACACCTAGGACCTGATGAGAGGAGCTGTTCCTCATGCTCCAGTGGCTATATTAACTAGGGGTAAGTTCAGTTGCATAAGCATAGGCAGCTGGTGTCATTTCTAGAGCCAAAGGATATCTGAAAGATTTATCCAGGGTTGGCAGGGTTGGTACCCTTCTGTATGTTTCTGGACTGGCAATTAAAGGCTAGATGGCAAACCTTATGGTACCTGAGAGAGCCCCATTGGTTGACAATGACGGAAACCTAATGCACACACAGCTATATGTACGTGTCTTGATATAAAAATAAAACTCACTCAAAGTAATGCAAAGATCCCCATCAGAAGACAGCACTGAAGCCTGGTGAAGATCCCCATCAGAAGACAGCACTAAAGGCTGGTGCTGTGTTAGCTTTCATAATATCTGTTTATTTTATAAGATCATGCCTTTAGTGTGGAATAAATCACACTACCAAGAAGCAGAACTACATCAGTAGCACAGAGCCTTGTGAAAATCATAGAATCATAAGAATTAGAAAGGACCTCTAGGACATCAAGTCCAACCTTCATCCCAACATCTATCTATCCATTAGACCATAGCCTCAAGTCCCATATCTACTTGTTTTTTAAACACCTTCAGGGATGATGACTCCACTACCTCCCTGGGCAGCCTGTTTCAGCACCTAACTATTCTCTCAGTAAAGAATTTACTTCCTAATATCTAATCTAAAGCTCCCATGACACAACTTGAGGCCACTTCCTCTCATTTTATCATTAGTAATCTGGGAGAAGAGACCAACACCAGCCTCACTACAGCCTCCTTTTAGGTAATTGTAGAGAGCAACAAGGTCTCCTCTCAGTCTCCTCTTCTCCAGACAAAACAAACCCAGTTCCCTCAGCCTCTCCTCATAAGGCATGCTTTCCAGACCCCTCGCCAGCTTTGCTGCCCTTCTCTGGACCCACTCCAGCACCTCAATGTCCTTCTTGGACTGTGGTGCCCAAAACTGGACACAGTACTCAAGGTGTGGTCTCACAAGTGCTGAGTACAGGGGCACAATCACCTCCCTGCTCCTGCTGGTCACACCATTTCTGATACAGGCCAGGATGTTGTTGGCCTTCTTGGCCACCTGGGCACACTGCTGGCTCATGTTCAGTTGGATGTCCACCAGCACCCCCAGGTCCCTTTCTGCCGGGCAGCTTTCCAGCCACTCCTTCCCAAACCTGTAGCGTTGCCTGGGGTTGTCGTGACTGAAGTGCATGACCTGGCACTTGGCCTTGTTAAACCTCATCCCATTGACCTCAGCCCATAGCTCTGGCCTGTCCAAATCCCTCTGCAGAGCCTTCCTACCCTCAAGCAGATTGACACTCCCACTTAATTTCCTGTCATCTGCAAATTGTTCTGCACTTACCGCATGATCACCCCCAAGATGAACTGTTCCATAATCTTCCCTGGAACCGAGGTCAGGCTGATGGACCTGTAGTTCCCCAGATCCTCCTTCCTGCCCTTCTTGTAGATGGGTGTCATGTTAGCAAGTCTCCAGTCATCCAGGACTTCCCCATTTGACCAGGATTGCTGATAAATGATGGAGAGAGGCTTGGAAGTTGCTCTGCCAGCTCCTTCAGCAGCCTCAGGTGGATCCCATCCGGCCCCATAGACTTATGAGTGTCCACTTGGTTTAGCAGGTCTTTCACTACTATTTCCTGGGTTGTGAGGGGATTATTCTGATCTCCACCACTATCTTCCAGCTCAGGGGACTGAATACTATAAGAATAACTGGTCTGACTATTAAAGACTGAGGCAAAGAAGGCATTAAGTACCTCAGCCTTTTCCTCATCCTTGGTAACAATGTTCCCCCTCGCAACCAATAAAGGGTGGAGATTCTGCCTGGTTCTCTTTCTGTTGTTTATATATTTGTAAAAACACTCTTTATTATCTCTTGCACCAGTGGCCAGGCCGAGTTCTAGCTGAGCCTTTGCCCCTCTAATGTTCTTTCTACATGGCCTAACTAAATCCCTATACTCTTCCTTAGTAGCCTGCGCCTTCTTCCAAAAGTGGTAGACTCTCCTCTTTCTCCTAAGTCCCAGCAAAAACTCCCTGTTCATCCAGGCTGGTCATTTTGCCCGCCAGTTTGTCTTACAACACATGGGGACAGCCTGCTCCTTTGCCTTTAAGAGCTCCTTCTTGAAAAAAGTCCATACTTCCTGGACCCCTTTGCCCTCTAGGACTGTACCCCAAGGGACTTTCTCAACCAGTGTTCTAAAGAGATTGAAGTCTGCCCTTCAGAAGTCCGTGGTAATAGTTTTGCTGACCCCCCTCCTTACTTGGCCAAGAATTGAGAACTCTCATTGACAATGGCTACCTCTTTTCACCAAATCCCTGTCAACCACAAATTTTGTTGCGCTGACTCTTTCCTCCTCAGGTAGTTTATTGAGGGAGTTCTGTAAAAGCATCTCTTGATTTCTTCCTGGCTAGTTACTTCCCACATCATTAGTGTTAAGATTCTGACCAAAGAAAGCTAGGTTATTAAAGGGTTAGCTGCAAGTCACTTGGGCCTGTTTCCATGTTTTTACATGAGATATGTGACATATTCTTAACCAGATACCAATCCAAGGATATTGCTATAAATCAGTGGAACTAGAACTCCATGGTCAATTTCTGTGCTTTCTGACATTTACACTATCATCTCTATGTATGAACCAATGCAGACCCATCTTGCCATCTCATTCTATATCCAAAAGAGATGATGATACAGATACTGCATATATTTTCCCTGACACAGTCTCTCAGCATAGTTCAATGTAATTGCTAGTGTTGTTCAAAGTCATAAACTCTAGCTAGTCTATACAGTTTACCTTTGAAAGTCTGGTGACAATAATACATTGAAGATCAGAGGATAACATACGGCCCTATGGTAACTACAATAGATCAGTGTTTATGTTACTTTCCAAGGTCTAATCTGCAGCCCTTGGTAAACATTTAAGATTGATGTATATTTATTACTGCATAGAAGGCTGGTCATACTGTTCATAAAATTAAGGTAAAATTTAGCTATATGTAGCAAGTAAGCACATTCCTGAAACTTGAAAAACACATCTAAACAATAAGACATGTTGGCAAATGTTGTAATGTCATATTAAATAACATTAAATCTTTGAAGTTCTAATGATAAGTCATCTTATTTTCAGTTATTATTCCTTCCTCTCTTTCCCACTGTAAAGTGACCTATGGTGTGCAACCCCTTGGCTTTAGTTTTAAATTGTATAGAACTCTATTGAGTCTCTGTTTCAAAAAATATGGGAGTAATCAGGGAGTCGTGTCAGAAATATCCCTTCAAAAAGCGGAACCAACATTTAGTTGCACACAATTTTCTATGAAAGCAGGGCATGCAGAAAGACTGATTTAAGCAGAAATTACTATGTTTTCTGATTTTAAATAAACATAAAGATCCCAAAAATCCCCTGTAAGGTGGACTTTCCCTTACAGGATAAAATGGAATTAAAATAGTGTCAATACATTTTGTGAGAGACTGTATCAGTCTGTGCATTGATAGTCTGTGCATGCAGGATAAGAACATTGACTGCCTGCTAATCTATTCCCAGATGGAGGTGGATGCAGACGAGAAGCGCCATCGCACACGCTCCAAAGGTGTTCGAGGTACGTCTCTTGCTTCAGTAAATCACTCAAGGCCCCTGCTCAGGGTGACCTTCATCCTCCAGAATCTCTTTGCACGATTCATTCTGACCCTTGCTTTTACACAACCTTTCTGGTAATTTTCTGTAGAAGAGGGGTACTTGTAATAGATGATAAATTTTTATATATTTTCCATCTCTCTGCAGTTCCCGTGGAACCAGCCATACAAGAGCTGTTCAGGTTAGTGCTCTGAGTGTAAAATGTATCCCCATTAGCAATTTAGAAAATTCATGCCTTTTAATGGGTATAATGCACTTTCAAGTTCATTGGTGGTTTGCTCATGCCCTGCTGCACTGATGAAATTAATTCCCTCGAGACTTGCTAATAAAAAGCATCCCCTCCTTTTTTTTTCCTTCAGTTATTTGATTTCTCTTTCTGTCTTTGTTGCCCTCCATCTCTGTAATGCCTGCTGCCTGCTTTTAGTATAATCTTTCTGCAGCACACCAGCACCTATATAATTAATTCTCTCTCTTTTGCAGCTGTCCTACGCCTGGCTGTGATGGCAGTGGTCATGTTAGTGGCAAATATGCAAGGCACAGAAGGTAATATATGTAATTTTTCATAATTTAGTGAAGAGATTTGGTAAACAAGTTATGGGGCATGACCTTGATAAACCAAACAATTATAAAAATTATCAATTAGACATTCTAGAAGCCATTCAGATTCACTTTATTTTTTTTTCTTTCTGAATGTCACACAAAATCTAACTCAGGTTTTTGCTGATGAAACTTGTTGTCAATCTTCTCTCAGTTTTTTCATACAGTTCTCTTGCTCATGTGTTGCAAATTAAAATTTGGCCCTACTGACATGTTGATGTCAGTGTGACTTCTGATATAATGTATTTTATAACTAAATAAAAACGAGCTTCTGAACATTTTCATTTCGACAATCAGGTTAGTTTCAAAGGTCAAAGCCAAAGACAATTCAGTGATAATGACTTCAGGATTCAAATGTTATAGTATAGTTATAAATACCAGTACTTCAGTTTCTAAACCATGATATGTGGAGACATCTCCTTTCAGAAAATGTTTTTAGGTGTTTATTGTTAATAATATATCAAGGTAGCATATATTACATATAGTACACGTGCATCAAAATAATATAAAGCTCAGTCTTTACATCTCTATGTCTGCAATGTCAATGTTCAATAGTGTTGTGCATTTGAATAAACTCCATTCCTTTCCTGAATTATTTGCCTATGAATTTCTTGTGCAATATTTGAAAAATTAACAGCTCTAGAATACATGAGTGTTTCTTACATGCTGTGCATTTCATTTGACAAATTTTATACAGCAGCCCATTGTAGGAGATAAAATGGCTGAGGTTTTGAACATCTCTCTTCTGAATAGAGGAAGGTATCCAAACCAGTGTTAAATTCTCCTGAAACTGTTAAGATTTTTTTTCATTCTTGACTTTATCAGGTTTTAAAGCACTTGTCTTGTTTATAAGAACACACATTTCACAGCAAATCTGATAACTGATTTGTAATGAGGATATATGTTTTTATGAATTAAATTGAAATGATAAGATTGTAGTTAGGATATTTATTTGATGCAGAAAAAGATACCAAACAGTGACATGTCAATCCACTCAATGTCATCCAGCCCACTTATGTGCCTTTTTTCTTATCAGTGAATGAAGCTTATGGACAAGGCCAGAAAATACTTTCAGAATTAGAACAAGAAAAGTGATATGCCTTATACTAAAATTCTTTTGAATTGCATTTAAACAATATAAACCATAAAATGATTATGTTCAAATTTGTTTTCCTAATATTTTTTCACTCATAGAAGTGGTACTGATTTTTGTAGTTATTTGAGGGATTTGTTTAGATTGGAGCACTGATTTAGGAAAAGTAACCAAAATAATTCTTCTTAAATTCACTTGTGACTTACAATTTCACACCGTGGTTTTCTTCTGCCCATTTTCTTCATGTAAATATAAGCCTCATCAGTAATTAATGAATGGCACCAAATACTTCTTCGCCCTTGGAAAATTTCACGAGCAGTCAACAGTTAAATGACATGATTATAGTGTCCTTTCTAGTTACAAGATTGTAACTACATACATTTCTTTACACTTCATGGGATTTACATGCAGATTAAAAAGAAAAAAAAGTCTTGAATCATACAGAAAGAAACTCTTTAGCTTAAAAAAAATCTGGCTTTTCTTCTGGATTTCTCTAACTTCGATCTTGTGTGTCCATGCTTGTGTAAAATCACCCTTTTGTGGGACGGAAGTCAATAGATGTGAGGTGTGGAACATGAAGTTTTGAGATGTTAATTCCATATTTTGCTTTCTTGACATGATTCTGGTATGTCAGTACACGAACAGACTGAATCTCAGAGCTGTTAATTAAATGAAATTTTGGGCAGATGCGCAAAGAATAAAAATTGGAAATACATCAAAAATTCCTCCTTTTTTTTCTACTGGCTAAAGAATTTGTGGGGTTTTTATGTTTTCTTGTCACCCTGATTGCCAATCCACTAATCAAAATATATTTAACCAATATATGTCTTATTTGGTGTAAAAACACAAAGTTCTTTGTTGAGGTTTACAACGTATATATCTATTTTGTAAAAGAGCAGTATTTTTTTTTTTTAATCTAATCCAACCAACACTTAACTTAAGCTTTTGAAAGAATCTGAAGGAATTTATCTTTTTCTTTTTTCTGATTTGTGATTTGGGTGGGAAAGACCCTCAAACATTTCTTTCAAGGAAATCAGACTGTCTTAAAAATTTGATGTGTTCGGGGAATTGCATATCTCAGCTGATGCCTAACTCAATTCTGTTTAGAGCTACAGAGCATTTTAATGAGGTTAAGACCTTTCCATTCACAATACCAGACGGTCTCATTATTAGGAAAGAAATGTATTTGCTTCCACTAGATGTAGTCAGAGCTCCCCAGAAATCTATTTCTTCTATAACATCTTGAAGTCTCTGGAATTTCAGGGCTTTTTCATTACAATTTTATCTTTGTAATATGAATGTGGCAGTGAAAACCATGGTCAGATACTGCATTAAACCTGAACGGAAGTAAACAGATCTTTTCAAATTTTCAGTGGATGAAATGTTCTGCTGATATTAGGTAGAAGTTAAAAGAAAGTTTTGTACCCCAATTGTATTTTTAATTATGAAAGAGCTGCAATGTTAGGATTAGCTAGGGAAACAAACAGAGCTTATGTGTCATTAATGTTTCTGCTGAGGTATATAAAAACCAGAAGATTGGTACTATTTAGGGTAACAGTGGTAACAGCTAATTGTATAATTTCTATCATTTTTTGATTTTTTCTTTGTGTCAAATCTTAGATTGAAGTGAAACCTTGTGTGACTTAGTTGGCACTTCGGTCTCGGCAATTAAGTTTGGTGCTTAATTTTAGCTTGTTATTTGGGCATGCTAACAGACAATTAAGATAGTCAGGCTTCTCTGCTGGGCACTTAAGGGCAGGAGGATAGGATCTCTAAAATTAACTCAGTAAAAGCACCTCTCTCCAGTGACTGCATGGAAAGTTCAGAAAGATTAACATCCCAGTTTGGGTACTGAGGGTAAGTGCCCACAGTTAGGTGGTGTGCCTACCTTCTTCAAAGCGGATTAATCTCTTATTTATTTATTTATTTATTTGTGTTACCAATACCTAGGAAACCCAAAGCTATCATGGCCCCTCTAGTACAGTCTGTGATGCACAGCATGAGATAGTGCCTGCATGTTAAGTGTTTGCACAGATTGGACTTCAATACCTGTTGTTTATGTTTCCAGGCACCTGAGGCCAACTGAACTACTTGCAGATCATGCACTGAAAGAAATACATGTATCTTTACAGTGTTGGGTTCTAAAAAAAT
Organism: Megaceryle torquata; assembly: GCA_024611175.1. Classification (NCBI taxonomy): domain Eukaryota; kingdom Metazoa; phylum Chordata; class Aves; order Coraciiformes; family Cerylidae; genus Megaceryle; species Megaceryle torquata. Next base: position 36,768 of record JANIJG010003204.1, on the reverse strand, counting down.
TAAAAGAAAAAAAAATAGGGTGTGAAATATGTGAAAACAAAAACAAAAACCAAAGAATTCAAATTTTGGAGTGAAAGCCAGACTCTCTCCTTGGGCCATGCTCATGATACTGTCTATTTTATCCTCTTGGTAGCTCTTTAGGTCCATTGCGCATAGCAGCATAATAATGAACAGTACTTTTATACCTTCAGAGTCGTGAAATAATTCTGAACAAGCTGGGTCCAGATCCTTGAATGCTTTTATCTGTGAACAATCCATCTGGGTATATAGCACTTACTCAAACCACACCAGAAAAGTGTTCCCAGCACTATGTTCAGGACTTCTTTCAGCTAAGTGTCTAAAGAAACCATAGATTTGAGTGTCCTTTCATTGCAATTAGCAGGAACTTTGCCAGTTATATTAATAAACTTTAAAGACAAGATTCACATTCTATATACACAAATATAAAAGTAAAGCAAATCCAGTTTCCAGTCTAAATGCTGCACCTTCAAATCTTATAGTTACTCGAGTGTAACTGAGCACAAACTGGACTATGTTGTTTACTTAGTAGATGTGAATGACAGTTTTAGAACTATTACACCTTACTGTGTTGTTATGCATTTAGCTTTTTTCTTTTAAACACATCATATACTAAACAGGTGCCTATGGTTTGCCATGCAAATAGGAACACAAACTCATCCTAAAAATCCTAGCTAGATTCCATTATAAAAACACTAATTACAAGCAGCTGCCAAATTTTAAAACTTATTGACATCATAGTTTAATCTTTTTCTCAAGTAACAAAAGCAATTAGATTCTGTAATGGGTTAATCACTTACCAAATACCACATGCTTCAGAATTAAACACATTCTAACAAATAAAAGCCCTAAAAAGAATCTTAGGCTGATAGCATGGCACTATATATATTACTTTAGGATTCGTTTAATGCATATATCAGTGCATATTTAAAAGCAGGAAAGGCCATTGTATAGAAATTGAAACAAAACACAATTTTATTCTGAAACAATATGTACCAAATTTCAATGAAGGATAAATTGTTAAGACCAAATAATAAACCTTTCAGATTTAGAAGTGAAATACTGATAGAGCTCTCACTATATCATGAATTTCAATTTGATCTCTCAAAGTAAGAATTCAGATTAAATAACCCAATTTAAACATTTCATCTACTAAGGAATTTTGCTTGCCTTTTCTTCAGTTCTTATTGCATTTGTAAGGGATTTCTTTGTCATTAATCACTGATACAATGTCTTGCAAAAAGAATCTAGTCTCAAAAATGAAGAGGGATCATAACATTTGAAGCTATAATGTATGAATTTTCCCATATCTTATAAAATATATTGTTTTTTAATTTTTGACTAAATTTCTTGATATCACCAGTTCTGTCTCTGTTTCTGTGTCATTATAGAGCTAGAATTGTTTTGACCATCTTTCAATTTTTAAGCATAAGATTTGTCACTTCATGCAACAGATTTATTTGAATTTATAAATACCTTAGAGTTTAGAATTGCTGTTTCGATTAGGAAAAGCCCCACATACCCTTGTATTGCCTTGGCATTGCATACTGTAGTTTAATCATCTATATTTTAGAACAAAGTGAGTGAAATAATTCAGGCTCCCAAACTTCCAAATTAAAAGACTCAAATGTCTGTCTGTTATTAGAAAATTATTGAATTTCTGTGGCTTGTTGTGCCATATTTCTTATTCAAATTTTGTCATTGCATATACCTTTTCACCCACCAGTTTGATTGCCATGGCTTCAGCCGTGGGTGAATAATTGCCTGTCTTCACAGGAGCATGTTCTGGAGCTAAAGTCGAGTGCTTGCTTCCTGATGTATGCCTCATTTGGATTCTGCCGACAGCCTAGGGGCTGTATTATTCATGCCTTGACAGATAGCACTCACTAAAAGCATTGGAACAGGGCCAGGTACTGGCAGAGAGATAGTGGAGCATTGCAACTTGCAACTGAGAGGAGCATCTATAATACAAAAAAGAGAAATCCTCATACCTCCCTTTTACTGGTCTCACTTTGATGGAGAATTCATTTGCATCAAAATAAAATACCCTAAAAATAAATACTTTTTTTTCTAAACCACGCTTGAAAGTTTAACACAATTTTCCACATTTAATTGCAAAGCTGATTTTAATTAGTAAGGCCCTGCATGTGAAAAATGAAGATTCACTTGGGTGAGTGTAACACATTGCAGTGTCTGCTGAATGCTCTAATTAATGTATGGCTGCTGTACAACGGGGTGCACTGTGGGATATTTATGAAAAATTCTGTGCACGCAGCCAGTCTATCTGTATTTTAGTTCTTGAATCCACAAGAATAAATATCTTTTCTTCCTTTATTCTTTATGAGACATCATTGTACATGCCATCACTCCATCCGTAAACTTTATGGCATGCCTGTCCTTTTTACTATTTGTCAACGATATTATAAATCAGAATCCAGGACATACATATTTTAACATTAATTTGATAGCAGAGCATAGTTGCACACTGTGCAGAACCTGAGGTCCACTGATGCATTTGTGTTAAAGCCTAACCACAGAACAGTGAGGTGTTTAGTGTTGCTTGCTTTTATGATACTGTGAAAAATCCCACTGAATGCTGGAAGTGTAGACAGATGTATATTCGTTTTTCTCTAAGATCATAGTCAACCTTTAGTACTTTGTTAAACAATGATAAAATGATTCACCATATTTACCTGAGGAGAAATCGTACTCTGACATTGCCTATGCAATTTAATTCTATTTCATTTAATTATATATTTGCTGAAGAGTTTGGTTAGTTGTGGTAAATACCAAGAATAAGATTCCAAATCTATTTTATAGAAAATAATCCACCATTCAGGGTTTGTAAAATATGTTAATAAATGAAGCTTTACTGCTTTGTTAAATCCAGATAAAGAGACATAAGTAAGTAAATAAATAAAATAAGTGAAAGAACATAGGGATTTTCAAACAGAACACTGCAAATAATAAATAAGTGTTCTGACAGAGAATCCATAATGTATTAGGGGTCTGTATTGGCTGCTGTCTGGATTCAGCAATATATCTTTTGTCTGATTGTTGATTAATGATTAGAAAGGAGCAAGGTTGGGTCTGAAACGTCAACCAGATATACATCAGGAATTGGCGTGTGGCTCTGCATGCTAGTGGCCATTGTCTAGAGGTGACTACACAAAGGAACCACAGTTCAATTCTTCCTACCACCAGCTGGATTGGGAATAGGAATTTCAATAGCAGCAAGTTGCAGGGTTTGCATGTGCCAGGACTACTAGCCTAATAACAGAGGGGGAGGGCGAAATAGAATCAGAGACAGGAGCATAGAGGGTGCTGACCCAACTGTGCAGCAACAGCAAACAGCAGATTTGGGAAGTGCTTTCTGCAGTAGGTCCCCAGGATTGTATGTTGCTGAAATGCTATGCTCATTTTCTTTCAAGCAGCAGGTGCTGGGCATACTTCACATGCAACAGTCCACTTACAGCCACAGTGTTTTGTGTGGAAGGTTCTGTCTGGAGATACTGCCATTAGCCACAAAACAAATGAAGATCATGCAGAAAGTGTGGGAAAGAGAGTTAAAAAAAAAGAAAGAAAATGAAGAGAAAGTAAGAACAGAACATCCAGTAATACTGTGGAGATAATTTCCGCAACAGTATCCTGGAAGTAGCTACAGACATTTTTTCCTTTAGCTATAGGAAATTAATTTGGTTGGCCTGGTAGCTTTGCTGAGAACTTTGTGTTCTTTTAGGAGACAAATAAATCATTTGAAGTTGGAAAATTTGTGCTTCCCATAATGGAAAGGAGGATCTGCAGAGATCTCTCACAGGATGAGCAAGACATTTCACCTCCCTATGCCTCTTTCCCCACTTGTAAACAGAAAGAATTTCAGCCATCTTAAGATGTAGACAGAAGCATATATTGAGGATTATTACAACCACAGGGCCCAAAATTCTATCTTTGATATTTATCTGTCATTTAAATACATTTCTGTGAAATGACTGTTGATGACAGATGAAGTCTGACTTCATATTTCAGTGCTTTTTAAATCGAAACATTTTTTTTTCTGAAGGATAGAGCAAAATTAACTGATTTGTAACAATAAGACAATTTTACATTTAAAGTCAACTCTAGTTTCCCTATTCCATAATTTCTGAATTATTTCTACAACATTTCTGTAAAAATACTGATTTTGAGATTTAAAAACCTGGAAGTATTTAAGAAATCAGGTTATTAATGTGCATTTTAGAGATAATGCAGTCATGGTTATTGGCCTTACATGAAACCCAAAAAGCTATGGGCAACATTGTGTACTGTGTTTAGGGTACTGTGGAGTTCCCTCCTACCAACAACTCTTCTGAGCAGCAGCATAGACACTGTGCGTGCAGTTGAACAAAGGTCTGCAGAATGGAGCATCCCAACTCAGTGCTCTGGAGAGAGGAGAATTTGCTGGTGAATACTGGCAGCTGGATAGACAAGGAACCCCATCTTATTCCTTGTTTCAGTGTCCAGACAACATAACATAGATTATTCTGAAAAAGTTTTATCTATAGGTTGCACCCATGCTATCAGAGAATAGTATTGCCCTGTACCTAATTCTGTGCCTCAGTGAAAATATCTGAACTCTGTTAGAATTATCAAAACAAGATGCAGGGGAAGTCATATCAGTAAAAAATAAAGTTATAGTTGTATTTTTTCTTTCAAATATTCATATTTTATGGGATTAGGCACCCTAAGTTTTGCCTTGGCTAGTGACAGGATATGAAGAAAATAAGAAACCAACTCAAATATGCAGGAACCAGAAATCAAGGTCCATCTGCCTTCTGCATATTCTAAATAAACCACCAGACCACACTAGCAGAAAAATCCACATAGATATATATGCAGAAATAGGAGAGAAATGAGGCAGAAAAAAAAAGTAAAGAAGTGAGAAAACAAAAACAAGGTTGTAGGAAAAAAAGAGGGAAAAAATGTAGTTTTGTGGTTGTTTTCCCTAAAGATACACTATAGTATGTCTTTAAAGACTTATATTGAAGTTATTCAATAAGTTGAGACAGCCCTTTCAGAGCCATCACTTCTTATTAGTGGTTGATATGAATACTGCTTCTAGTGGTGTCAGCTCAGGACAGGGAAAGGAGAGCTGCTCTTGAGCCATCTTTGATGACAATAATAAATCTAAATAAATGCATCCACAGTATAGAACCAAATGCCCAGGAGACAGAAAGCTCCTTAAGACATCCTCAGCACTATGCAGCTTAGGACACTGAAACAATCAAAACTTCAACCAGATGAGCAGACCCTACCAAGTTAGTTTCCTGGCTACTCACCCGAATCACCTTCCCAAGAAAATCTTGAAGCTTACTGATTACACAAAAAGAGATTGCAGAACCTAATGTCCTTTTGTTGTTAGACAAGAACCAGCAGTGCCACACTGTAAGGTGTGCATGGAAGAGTGGAGAAGGGGTATAATGCCTAAGAGAAAATATCCTGTGATTGAAGTTAGGCCTGTGTCCTAATCTATAAATCTATGATTTATGATAAAATTTGTGATGCTATAAAGCCAAAGGAGACAGGACAAGACACGATTTGCTTTAAATGCCAATACCAGTAATTTAAAAAAACTTTTTAAAGTTCAGTTCCTTGAGGCTGAGACAGAGTTCTCTGCCATCAATATTTTATTTAAAGTAATGAGCAGGCCACTAAATTGGATGAACAAGTAGTGGATGAATGTTTTCTCTCCAGTTGATACTCCTGAAAGAAATTCACTGATAATATGCACTTTCTATTGTTTTTCACCCTCATAATGTCTCCAGGATAAAATATTGCCTATACCTTGTGGATGAGGAATAGATGTTGAGAATAAAGGCTAGAGGTAAATCCTGGTAGGTATTCGACTTGTTTTAAGTCACCTATTGCAAAGGGTGGACCCTCATCATCCTTCCCTTGTTTTGTATCTAACTCCGAAGTTGAACTGTACTTTCAACATTAAGCTTGTCCAAATTTCTGTTGTTCTGTAAATATTTATTTGGGCACCTTGGTCCCTATGTCATTCTAAGTGCATAGCATAATTAGTACATCTCTCATCTCTTATCTGCTTGTTTCAGTGTAACAAGTGTTTTTAAAGCCCTCAAATTTGTGATATGTGTGAACATAGCACTCACCCATTATTGTATTCTTTGTCAACAGGAGTTAGGACATGTTTGTCCCATCTTCTGTGAACTTGAATTGACTATAAAGAAGTTAAGATGTCAGGATGGTTGTATTCTCTTTTCTTGATCTGTTTGTATTTTATGGACAATAATCTACCCAAAAGGAAGAGGGAAGGATACAGTTTAGTAATTTATAAGTGCACTTTTTTGGGTTTTTTTTAACTTTGATCAGTCACTTCAAGATACAAGAACCCTATTTCCAGTCCCAGCAATAGCACTTCATATTAGAAGACAGACACTCGTTTTAGAGGAATGTAATGAATCCTTCACCAGTAGCAAAGAACATGTAAATATTTTCTTTTGCATGATGTATTAGAGAAGTGGGCCCTCTCAATACAGACTATTATAAAACCTCATGAGCAATCAGACTTCTGAGAAGTGTAAAATGAAGCTTCAGTTACCTCTGGCAAAAAAGGATATTAAACAAAATTTTCTCACACATTTCTGTATGTTCTAGATTAGATAATGGCTAAGGCTGGGATTATGATTCCTCCTCTGACCATCTCCTAGTGAAAAACCTTAAATTAATATGTGTTTCAGTAAGAAAAAAAAAGCTTAAGGTGATTAATTCCAGGAGCAGAAATCCCCCACTACAGAAAATACAAGTCCAGATAACTGTCTAAATTTTGCTATGTGTGAAGTGCCTTCATGTCCCTGGGTATTAGAAGAGGAGTAGACATACCTCACTTGGATGTTAGAATTTCACTGTGCAGCTATGCATAGAAACTGAGAGCTGTAATGCTTTCCCTCCCTTGGTAAACTAGCAGTTCGTGACTCTCTGCTACCACACAAGAAATTTGCGTCACAGCCAGAAGTTGAGTCATGTCTCTGAATTCTACTCCAGTGCCTTTTACCTCAGATCATTCTTCTTATATTAAAAGTTCATTTATACAACGATTAGCAAATAATTTCTTGTCATTGAGTATTTGCATGGACAGTAAGAATAAAGTGCTAGAATTACAGATATACTGTTTAATGTAGATCTTGTTGGGTATGGTTTCTTCCAGGATAATCAGTGAGGATTAACCATTTGTTAGTTTCTTAGTAACCATAAATACAACTTCAGAAGGGAACAAGCAGAATGTCATCTCAAACAAGAGGATATGTCATAAATCATGACGTATACGTTGAATATACACTGATGTGAGTCTTAAAGATGTTTGCGTGTTGCTAGCTACTGAACAAAAAACTAATTTTGAAACTTATTTCTCAGAGAAATCTCTGGATATCCTATATTTTGTGAGATGCAGTAGAAAATGCAGACTCATGGCTAGATGGGTGGCTCTGCACTCAAACTACTACGACAACTGTATTTTATGCTCATAAAGCTTTTTCAGCTGTTAAAACTTTTCACAAATGTTAACACGGTAGCCTCAGTGCATTTTGTGATGTTAAGTATTTGTTTTCAAATTACACCAAAGGTCATATTGCTTATGATGTTGTAATACAGTCACAGTAGCACATTGACTCATGAGGCTGGTCATAGCAACTTTTTTACCAGCACAAATTTCTAGTGCCTAGGAGTTTGGCATGGAAAGTGAAGAAAAAAATAAAAGTTTGTTTACCTGTCTGAAAACGTAGGAATAATTCTGACAGAATGTAATCGCATTAATTTGTTATGAGCAGAGCTTTGGAATTAACATTTTAACACAGACACTTAGCTCTTCTTTTTAATTCCATATCACATAAGGTATTACTAGCCTTACAGTCTTCTGTCCCTTCCATAATGGCAAATTTGTTTCAGTGCTAATGGCAAGGAAAGTGTACTTTCTGAGTCATAGTAGTGTCTCTGCAGCACCTAGGTGTTCCTTGGAAATACTGACATACTCAGAACTGACGTGGCCTGGATTTGCTTAGCTCATGAGACCTGAAGAGATCACAAAGAAAGACAGACTCAGAAACTGAGTCAGAGTTATAAAACAAATATCATTTTAGAAAGAATGCAAATAAATTCTGACTACTGTGTTAACTTCCTATCTAACTTAGCAGTCAAGCTTGTTGGTTCCAGTTATGTTATTAAAAAGATGTAGGAGGAAGGACTGAACAGTTAAAATGGCATTGGCTAAAAGTGGAACCACTCAATTAAAATGTCAGCATTTAACCAAAACTGAAAAACAGAGAACACATGTAGCTTTTTCTATCTACTATAATTTTGACTGTTCATTGAAAATTATAGCAGTCAGTCAGATTTAGAAATCACAGTCTAGTGGATTTGTGTAGAACCACAACAGAACTCCTCCACAGGAAAATGAAAATTTATTGGCTAATTGGCTAGTCTGAAAAAGAGAGATGATACCAAACTCCCTATTTCTTAATCCATAAGGAAATTTAGAATCATCTGGTGAAAAGTCAGGAAAGATTTGCCTACTGGCTACATTACAATATAGATTTGAATGATTTCAGATAATTTGAAGTGACATCATATCTATACAGCTTATCATCCCTACCTTCAAAACCTTCTAGGTATTTTGGACATTAAAATGTTTTCTGATACCTCGTCCACCTTCCATTTTGGGAAAATTACCTCTTAATTAGAGAGTAGATATTACATTTGTGATTTTCATAAGAAGTATTTCAACAGATAAATCAGAATATAAGCACAAACTTCTAGAGCACAATTTAAGTATACCTTGGGTACTGAAATTGAAGAGAAGGTTCCACAAATATCCCCAGTCTGTAGTTGATCAAATTTGTAATAGAAAACCTATTTGCCTATGCCCAGAGGTGCTGCCAACTTAGCTAAGCTCTGTTGCTCAGTGCTTTCTGCATGCCAGAATGTTTGAGATTTGCAGACTGCAGGCACTTATATCAGCATCCTCTGATCCAGTAGGCACAGCAGGCATTCTCTGCTCACACTGCAGGGACAACACTGTTTTCTATAGAAAGAACATGGCAGTCATGTCCCCTTCCTCTGAAAATTTCATTGTGGTGGTGCATCTTGGACCAGCAATGGGAATGCTACCTTAGGAAGCAACATAGTGCTGCAGTTTCTCCATCAGCCTGAGTGAACGAAAGCATAATGTTAATTCCTAAGCCAGAGCCATACCAAAAGGATGACAGGTGAAGACTGACTAGGATTAGCTGTTGAAGCCAGGCCTGTAGACAGAAACTTGTGTGAGTTTTTTTTACAGAGAACAGAGAAAGAGAGGGAAAAGTTAGTTTGATGATTAAATGACTCCTGTAGGGGAACCAAATTTGGAGCCATGTCAGGTTGATCAGCTTCTACACAAAAAGGAAAGAAAGGCCCTTAATTTCTTTTTTTTTTTTTTTTTTCTTTTGAGAATTGTTTCAACCTGAGTTGTTAAAAAAAAAAAGGCAGAGAACAGTACCATGCTGCCTGTATCAAAACAGAGAGTAATAAAATAGCTATTCATACTTACAGGTATGATTTTTGTACTTATATTGGAAAGTGTTGTTTTGGACTGTGAGTCATATTTTCAAGATGATGCCTAAGTCAGAGGTGCAAGTAGATGCAGACATCAACAAGAAAGAGAGAAGTAATTTTGGAAACATTCTTTTCTTAGTACTCCATATTTCTTAGCATAGATATACCACAGTCAACATGCTTGCTATAGTGACTCCCAGGTTTATGTACCTATATATTACCATTGGGGAATTTATTCACTAAGGAACTTAGTCATCTAAACTTAAGTACTTTAAGTTAAGTGTGATGATATTTAATGTTGCCACAACTATTCTCATTATAGAACTGTGCCCCAAATATATAGGGACCATTTTTAAAAGTGACTAACACATTGCTAACTGATTTTCAATGAGACATGTGTTAAGTATTGAATGTCTCAAACTATTCAAAAAATTAATGTAGGCTTTGAAGTGGCATATACTTTATAAAAAGCTTCTTTTCATCTTTTAAATCTAAAGAATCTGTTCCTCTTCTTGTTATCTTCCTGTTACACACTTCTACTTCCAGCCATTTCATAATTTTATTCTTTGGTCTTTGGACAGTACCTCATTCCAGACCTTTTGCTGTTCAGTCAGTGATTTGCTACCTTTCCTGTCTGTACATCTTTAAAACTAAGCAGCTGAACTTCAGAGAGGGATAACTGCCACATTTCCCTGTGAAATCTAGCCATAGGAGGTATATTGGCAGCAGATTTTCAATGGAAACCGCCATTTCCACCCACAACCCAGCTGCCACATTTACATCATGCTGTACAGGGCTTCCACTCCCTTGGGAGGCTATTTTCATTTTCCTTCAGAGACTGTTCTACAGTCTAATGGAACTCAAAGTCAGCTATAAAAAGTAACATTATATGCCATAGTAATTTTTTTTTTTTAATGTGATATGAGTCAAGCTGGAACCTCACTATTTGGGAATGTGATGGAATTCAGTCTGATGATTTTTTTTTTTTCCTGAACAGACTTCCTTCTTTTCATCAGGTATAACAAAAAAGGCCAGATAAAGGCAAAGACATATAGGCCCATATCTAGCCATGTGACTTTTTAAGTCATGTGATTAAACTACTAGATAAACTTTAATTTTTAGACCAGAGTACTTCTAATTTTTCTAACAAAAAAAAAAAAAGTTAAAAAAATAAACTGAACATAAGAGATAGATTTTGTCCTCTGAGTCTGCCTACAGCTTGAACCAATTTCTTTATGACAGGTGAGCTTGTATCTTAGTGGAAATACTACCTGCAAGACTCCCTAATATTACAATACAGCAACTTCTATGTGCTGCAGGAGGAGACCACTTCAGTAGATTATTAACACAAGCAAATATATGCCTTTCAGGGTGTAAGTCATGGCAGGGGGCAGGGGTTGTGTAGCAGCATTTTCTCAAGAGGGGATACTAATGATCCACAACACCTGCCTTATACCTGCATGGGCTTGGAAAAACATATGACATCATACTGGTGTCTCTTGAAGAATGTGCCCCATTATTGCCACACTGAGCAAAAGTTAGGGCATGAGAATTGTGTGGGTCTGGAACACCAGATTGCTCTAATGCATCTCTGATAAGAAATGCCAATAAGGACTCTAATGATGCTTGAAAATTCCATAATACTGAAGTAACTGTGTCCATCTAGGGCAAAAAACATAAAAGTCTTGAAAGTTTTTTGCTTATAATTTTGTATATGGTAGTAAACTGGCAGGCACAACATCTAGTAGCAAAATACTGTTTTAGATATTAGGCTCAAGGAAGTATAATAATAAAGGTATTTTAGAAATCCTCTTTATGTTAAACAGATTTTTCTGGTAAACTTTTTGGTGCAAAGCCCACTCAGAAAGCAAGCACCCTTAAAAATTAATAGGGGGGATAAACTTTCAGTTCCTCCATAATAAAGTTTGCTAAATGCATCTTAATAATGGTTAACATTTTTACCAAGAGACCAATTCTAGCTGCAGCTCCATAATGCAATAGAGAGAATGCTGTCATTTCTATTCTGTTTTAGCATAATTATTTTTCCTTTGTGTTATGGAAAAGCACAATCTCACACCACACACACCCCCCCCATGCTCC
>JANIJG010003204.1:0-24968 GCA_024611175.1 Megaceryle torquata | reverse complement strand
GGAAGATTTAAACATCTCAGTCCTTTAACAACCAGAATTTAGAATATTTTGCACTTGAATGACTCCTAGCCAACAGTGCAATACAAAGAACAGTATTCTGTAGCTTATGCTGGAGGTGAGAATCCAGTATATAAGCACTGAAGTGGTTGCAGCTTGTATCACTTTGTTTTAGTCTTTTTTTTTATTTTCTGTAATTTCAGATGTTTACTGATGACGGTCTTGTTTTAGAAGCTGCTCCACAGTATTATTCCTTTTCATTGGTTATATTCTGTAGCCATTAGCTTTTTGAACCAAGTAAGATACTTGTTACTATAGTTACAGGAAAATTAGTGTGTTGTATTTCTTAATTCTGTGCCATATATCTTTCTTAGTTAAATTTGGGAACCAGTGCTATTGTGTATCTGTGTAGAGATGATGAGGAGAGTATTCATGATAGGAATCAGTAGCTGAAAGACTCATTATGGTAGCGCTACATTAAAGATGTGATAAAATGACAGCATAGTCTATTACTCAATACTTAAGTACATGCTAGAATGATAGTTTGACCTGCTTTGTTGTTGCAAAATATGATCTATTGAATCTGTGTCTAATGGTGTTTATTCAACTAATAGGTATCTAGCCATGTTGTTAAATGATTGACAGTATAACTACATGAATCACCTTTGATTTCCAGCAGTATATTTCTCTTGGTTTTTGAATCTTGAACTTAGCATGTTGAATTGCTTAAGAGCAATTACATTTAAAATATTGGAATAGAAAGATAGATCATGTCCAATGTTCAAACATTGCGACTATACAAAGACGTTTTGTAACTGATAGATGTGCTCTTGTAGCATGTTCTGACTCTCAAACTGGTGAACAATTGATTATGGACTTTTCCCATTTTATGATATCATCTGATCTTGAAAAATTTGAACCTGCCCTGCCCTCTACCTGTAAACAGAGTGGGCATTACTGCTGAGTCTGAAAACATGGGACACACACAAATCTGGACATCTTGGCAGCTCTAGATACTGCTTTGATTTATCTCACTGTAGCCAAATTTATTTTTGTCTGTATGTAAAAGAAAATCAGGGTTTTCTTCCTCAGTGTTTTTCTTCCAGTTTAGATCTTTATATATAAAATTATAGAAATAAATGTGGACTTTAGGATTTTGAGTTAGTGCAGAGGTCAGTGTTCTTTGAGTTATTGCAGAAGTGGTCACTGGTTCTGCATGTTCCCATTTTTATGTGTCTGGGTTACATCTAAATCAACATCAAAGAGTGCAGAATCAATAGCCACTTAGCAAAACTTGATTATATGCATTTCATCTAATGAATCAATATGAGTCATTAAACCTGTGCTCTTTGCACTATCCTAGTTTCTTTGATCAGTCCCTGTATTCAAGGGTCTGCCAACAAGACATAATCAATTGTGGCTTCCGGCTCTTGAACGCACAGTTAAGTTGGGTATTTGCCATCCTAACATTAGAGTGTGACTACAGCATTTGTCTGATGTTGGATCGTGCAGGTACTCTTGAAAAGATAACTAAGCTATAGAGATGAGAATTTTTCATGTTAAGTGGTACACCCGTTGTGGAAAGGAAAGAAGCAGAGATTTCAGTTTTGCTTTATGAAAGTATTGTGGTGTGTGGTTTTAAAATTTGCTAGGTACTCTCTTTGTTGAGGATGGACATACAATATTTAAAAAAAAAAAAAAAAGTAAAAAGGAAAGAGATAAAAAGAATTGGACTTCTCTCAATTTTTATCAGATTCCTAGGTGGTAGAACTCCCTTTATTGTTAGTGGAGAGATAGGGGAAGTGCCTAAGAAAGGTGAGATGAATTGCCTCCCAGAAGGTTCCAGTTTCTCTACATTAACTTATGAGGGAAGCTTAACATGACAAGGATAGACTTAGATTTTAGAAGCCTAGGGGTAGGTGAGAGATGAACCACATCTGTGATATCATAAGTCATGGGGCAATCAAATATTATATTGATTTATTTATATAAATAGTTTTGAATAATCTACAACTGCAGGGCATGTACTTCACTAACCCATGCTGCCACATAAGTTTTTAGTCTCATGATTTGTTACTTTTTTTTTTTTTTTTTTAACATCTTGCTTAAAATGAGCTCTCCAGGGCTGAGGTTTTTCCTCTGTATTTGTACAACACCTAGAAATACATTACTGTGCCTCATTTTAATTCACTGAATAGCTATTGGATTTAACCAGTTAAATAAACATTGTTTAAATGGGTTAACTACTGCAAAACTGAAAGTTTTCTTTCAGCTGTCATGTCCCGAGAGCAGAGACTTTGGTAATGAACAAAATGATCTCACCATCCAGAGGCTAGATTAGCCAGTAAGTTTGGCACTGTTTATCACAGGGTTCAATTACACCAGTTTGGAGTCTCAGTGAATCAGGGTGAAGAGGTGTTTCACACTGGAGATGTATAGGAGCCAATTAATTAAAAGATACTCACTTTGACTTAAGTTACTGTGACTGTATTGATTACATGAAAGCTAATCTACTATATTTTGTTTAAAAATGCGTATTTTGATATTTGAATTTCTAAAACAAAATCACCTTAAATTTTGAGCTCCATTATTTACTTCCAGCACATCATTCTATTCTCATGTCATTTGTTACTCCTAACTCATTTTTGCAATGCTGTTCTTTAAAGAAACTAATTTTTTTGCAGACTATATTTGGAGGTTTCTGTCTAGTGGAGTTCCCTAGGGGTCAGTACTAGATTTTGGTCAACATTTTCATCAGTGACCTGGATGAAAGTACAAAGTGTACACTCATCAAGTTTGCTGATGATACAAAACTGGAGTTGTGGCTGACACACCAGAAGGAAGTGCTGCCATTCAGTGAGACCTGGACAGGATGGAGACCGGGGCATGTCAACCTTATGAACATCAACAAGACAAAGTGTAGGGTCCTGCTCCCCATGCACCAGTACAGGGCAGGGGTTAATCTGCTGGAAAGCAGCTCCACAAAGAAGGATCTGTGAGTCCTGGTGAACAAGTTAACCATGAGCCAGCAGTGTGTTTTTATAGCTAAGAAGGCCAATGGTATCCTGTGATGCATTAAGAAGAGTGTACCCAACAGGTCTAAGGAGATTCTATTCCCCCTCTACTCTGCCCTAGTGAGGCCACATCTGGAGTATTGTGTCCAGTTCTGGGCTCCCTAGTTCAAGACAGACAGAGAACTACTGGAAAGAGTCCAATAGAGGACTAGAAAGATGCTGAGGAGACTGGAGCACCTCTCTTATGAAGAAAGACTGAGACCTCAGTCTGTTTAGCCTGGAGAAGACTGAGAGGGGATCTTATCAGTGCTTATAGATATCTAAAGGGCAGGTGTCAATAGGATGGGGCCAGACTCGTTTCAGTGGTGCCAAGTGATAGGACAAGGGGCAATGGGCACAAACTGAAACACAGGAAATTCTACCTAAACAAAAGGAAGAGCTTTTTTCCTTTGAGGGTGATGGAGCACTGGACAGGCTGCTCAGAGAGGTTGCCGAGTCTCCTTCTCTAGAGACTTTCAAAACCCTCCTGGATGCAATCCTATGCAACCTGCTCCAGGTGAACCTGCTTTAGCAGGGATGTTGGACAAGATGATCTCTAGAGGTCCCTTCCAACAACTACCATTCTGTGATTTTGTTATTCTTTAGGGCTTATTTAGTTAAATAATGCTACACACAAGTAGATCTGTGGTATGTTTGTGGCTATTCATGTGTTTTAAAACCATCCAGCATTCTTCTGGGCAGTTCTATAGTTTTTCTTACTATTCTGTAATGCAGTACACAAATATTTGAAACTCCAGAAGGACAAAAAGGATAGAATGCTCTTCATTTAATTCATTCCTATCAGTCAAGTTTGCACCTGGTCAGGTAAATTAATAGTTTTCACTTAACTGCAATACTATTGTATATATACCTAATCTGAAAAGTCAACAGACTTCTATTCAGTTCAAATGAATGAAGTAAAAATGCTTCTGTTCAATGGTTCTGGTTCAGTTGCAAGGGGTAGAAAAAAATTCCTGTCTAGTGTGGCTTAGAGACCAAAATAATTTCCCACAAAAAGTTCAACTCTACTGCTTCTACCACCAGCTATCACTGTCCAATGGGTTTGCTGCTCATTCCTGCAGTAATTCAGCATAGTTTAAGCAGACATTTAAATATGAATGGAAAATCATCCTCAGCTGAAGGAATTTATTTTTACAACTGAGTAGGCAAATCACTAGACTGGAGTCAATCGCTTTTTTAGAATTTATTATGATTTCATTCCTACCAGTTCAAAGGTCCAGCTTCAACAAGAGTCCTACCAATTATTCCTCATAATACATAGTCTGCTGGGAAGGGCATCCTTCTGAAGTGCAGGGAGTTCAAGCCGAAGGGTTTGGTGAAATCTAAATATTTATTTTCTCATCAGCTGTTATCAGTCGACAGTACCAGTCTTTTAAAGCTAAAAGTAGTCACTGCTTTGAAACTGATTTAGTAGGATGCAGTGTTATGCAAATTGATTAGGTTCCCACATTCTTTGAATATCGGATTTGTTAGAGGACTTATCTACAAGATGCCTGCTGTCTCAATATCCTAAAAGTCTTCATCTGGACATAGAGACTTGGAAGCCATCTATTCTAAACCAAAAATAAGGTATCTAGGGGGACAAGTGTAAATGCCTTGTGAACATTCTGCCTGAAGCCTTAAGCAAAAATTCAACTTCCAAGCAGACTCTTCCTAATTTGCTACCCTCAACTGTAGATGATAAGATTCCCACTCAGTGCCATTTCAGATACTCAAATGCTTCATTAAATGTTTTTGATAAGCTCACTAGTTGTCTATGTAGTACACCTTTAGATTATTTAACCTACCAAGTGTTTTGGTTTATGATAAACTGAATTCTCACAGCAAAAAAAAATACGGAACAAAAGCACTCTTGCTGGGGACACTTTTTAAATTGAAAAACATTTTGTAAGATTTTTCAAACTACTAATCAGATAAGAAAAAAAAATATAACAATCCTCCAAGAAAAGCTATTATTCAGATTTCAGGCATAATATTGCTGCTTTTATTTTTCTTGACATGGATCTTATAGCATGAGGCTTCTGAAATTGCAGATTCCATAGGATAGAGATACAAATGAAAAAAGAAGGCTGGTAAACATGACAGATAGGAATCACTTTGTCTAAACTAGGTATTTAAAATTGACAAAACCTTTACTAGTCACATAAGCTTGGTTTGTAATTCATGTAGTGAAATAAGACACTATAAGAAGAAAGTATTTTCCAGACATAGGTGTTGTGTCCCAACTTTAATGTGTGAGTTGGTATATCATGGAGGGGAGAACATTAATCACTAATCGGATTTAGAAAACCCATTGTATTTCTTTGGTCCTATACTATATATTTTTAAATATATTTTAATTGTTATATCTTAGAAATAATAACCATACTAATTATGGTGAAAATTGTATTAAATTAGTAATAAAATATATTAAAAATCAAGAAGTTAAACTCTGGGAAATAACTACATATTTCCAGAAGAAAGGTCCTAGTGAATGTGTCACTGAGTAACAACGTATGTTTTTTACTGGAGAAAAACTGTGTGAGAGTTAAAAAAGACCATAAATCATCTTCTTACTAAGGAGTCTAAATTCATATATTATTTCTTCAATTTCTTCAATTATTAATCTCTATATGTCCTCTTGGAGCTTATCGCTATGAAATTCAACAACATTCTTTCCACAAGAATTATTCATGACAGATTTCGAAAACCAGAGATGACTGAGACACACAACAAAACAGTGTGGAATATTCAAAATTGTGTTTCAGAAAGCCTAAGTATATATTCTGCTGAAAACCAAGAGAGCTGAAGTGTGAGGAGCAAATAAACACAGCTGACCAGGGAAATGCATTGATCAATAAAAGAATGGATAAAGTAATGCAAGACAGATAAATCAATGGGGTCATTGCTTTGTTCAGGGATAAACAAGTCTAAAAAATAAGCAAATAAGGGCATGATGCCAAAAGCCAAAATTGGAAATGAAAATTGCAGAATCTATACAGACAAACAATAACAGATTTCATAAATACACAAGGGACAAGAGGTCAATGGGAGACATGTTTGTTGCTGCATGGGGTCAGCCAGGGAAGTTCATGGCAGAGGCTGATGGGAAACTGCTGCTACCTTCCCCTTGGGGTGCTCACTGGAGAAACCACAGGGAACATGCCATAAACAGAGAGAAGTGTCCTGGAGGCAGACTGAAAAATTAATGAAATGAAGGATGAGAGTGGAACAGGTTAAGAAAAAAAAAAAGAAGAAGAAAATAGGACAGCTAAACAGTAGGCTTCAGGTCTGGTGACCTGTTTCCCAGGTTTGTGAAAGACATTGATTTTTTTTTTTTTACTCTCTCAGACTATAAAGTCTATAGTACGTGAGGTATATATATACTATATAAAGTGTATAGTTGAAGAGCAGAAGGAAACCAGTGCAAGACAGTATTCTAAAGGTTTTATAAGAAAAACACATGCAACAGTAGCTTTATAAAGTATAAATCCAAGCACAGGCAAACCCAAATTCAGGGTTGCAGAGAAACTGGTACAAACTAATGCAGAAATAGTTTACAAAAGCTGAGTAGTAGTTAAATAGCATAACTAATTTCCTTGGAAAATCAACATATTTCAAAGTCCTTAGTGTTGGACTCAACCCTTAAAATGCAGAAATGTTTGTTTCTGTTAGTTGCTGTTGTGTCCTCATTTTTAATTCTATGAGTAAAGGGCACTGAGAATAGATAAATAAAGTGAAAAACTGAAGTCAAATTCACAATTTTGCTTGAATAGCTGAGTTGCAAACAGTTATTTAATGAGATTTATAAAAGCATCAAAGACGATCAGGTAGCTAATTGGCATTGATTTCCGTTGCCAATTATGCACTTTCCAGAGGGGCCTGAATCCCAAGTAATGCCTTACATACTCAAAAACAATGTAAAATGTGCAGAAAAGCATAAAGTCATGGAAAAAAAGATTAGAGATGACAAAAAATTACAATGACAATTTCTTTCTACCTTTGACCAATAATTTGTGTCTAAATAGTCACATAATTATACTTAGATACCAAGACAAAAATTAAGTAACAGTTCAAAGCAAAATAAATGCATCTGCTATCCTACTGTCTTCTTCCCCATTCCCCAGACTTGTGAATTCCAAAAGGAAGTGTATTGGGGCATTACTAGATGAAAACATTTGCAAGTATTGAGTGTTTATAACTGAACAAAGATTGAGTGGCATTGATGTTCTTGCTTTAATGGTACAAAATTCAAGTTTATGTCATCTCCAGTGGCCAAAAATTTGCACCATTATGCATCTATTAGTGCCCTTTAACCTTGATGGTTTTAATTTAGACCTGCATGAAGTGTCATCTTTACCTCTTACAGTGTTCTAAGAAGGTTCTAATAGGAGGAACAAGTGAAATCCTGGGGACTGCTGGGGCTAAGCCTACTCACATCTTTGAAAATAAAGATCAGGATTTTGAGAAAATATCATTTAATGATAATGCCACTGAAGAAGCTACAGTGAGGGTAGTATGCATCACAAAAAGAAGGAACAGAAACCAAGAAATTAAGACACATCCTGTCTGCTTAAAACCCATTGAACTCATATACAAGTTCCTAAAATCTACCTGAGCCCCAGACTATCACCCACCCTGTTTTCCAGGATGCAACCTCTGTTAGGAACCTAAACGAAACAGGTTCCTCCCTAATTATCCAACTGTTTCCTTGAGCACTACACAAACTCTGAGATTCCAGTTCTGAGGAAAAAAATCACCTGCTTTCTCTCAGAGCTCCCTGTGTAGAGTTTAAATATGCAGCTTCTGAACCACTGGAAAGTAACAAAATGAAGCTGGTGTGATCAGAACTACAGCAGTGTTTCTCTTTTAACCCAGGTTTTAGTCATTGTCCAGACTGATGGAAATTGAACTCCTGTTTCTGCTCTGACTGTGCTGATGTGGAATATGTTCCATGAAAATATGCCCCCCTTTTCCTCTTGATTCTGAGTATCCAAGTCCTGACCAAGAAGAGGACTCATATAGAGGCAGGACAGTCATCTGGCAGCAAGCAGTAGTGGTGACCTAGGGACAAGGATTTCCACCATATTTATAGGTTTTACAATGAAGCATCCCTGGGTAGAAACAGATATAGTCCAAAGCAAAAACACCAGAAGATTAGGCCTCCTCTTTTCCTGGGTTTAGGGCTCTTAAAATTAGTGAAGGTTTGGTCTTTTGCTTGCCTAATGTGTATCAGAGTGACTTTCTTGCAGCCAGATGCACAGAGGCTCACCTTCTAGAAGAGGGTACTCTTCCCAAGGACATGCCATGTGACCTGCTGGATGGAGTGTGGTCCCAGGATCTAGAGGATGTGGGTCTATTCCCCCTCTAGCCTGCACCATTAGGCTTTAGCTTTGGTGTTGGTGTCTGGAAACTATATCCCATTGGGAATACTACCCTGTACCCACTCCCAAGTGAGAATGATTGGAATCTGGGTAGATGGAGGTACTTAAAATTTTCTTAGTATTTCTTGATAGTGTTAATGGAGGGAAGTGTTTAATTTAGGCACTCTGGATTAGACTTTAACAACACTTGCAGTCCCTACACTGAGAGAGAAGTACCTGTGTTATGCCGACAAGGTCTCCCTTAGACGGTTTTCCATGATGAATACCATCTTTTGTGACTGCGTGTATTCCTTAGATGTGTGTGTGCCAGGCAAACTGAGTCAACCTTCCTGTGAACAAGTGCTTTAAAATTTAGGTAAGACAATGGATAAATTAGGCACTTAAATAAAATGATTAGGCAGAAATTCTTGTTGCCTAAGCAGTAGTTTAAGTAGTTGGGTTGGATAGTTGCTGGGATGCATTAAATCAGAGAAAGATCAAGACCATGCAGATATCACAAAGAGCATATCTGTAGTAGTAAATGTGGTGTAACCCTCTATTTTTCAGTGGTCTGTCAATAGAATATGAAGCATTATTAGTGTGAAAGAAATTTATACAGATCCTCACTCTTTTGTAATTGGGATGAAAGGGACAAAAACATAACATAAAAGAGGAAGTTATAAGTAGATATGCAGAAAGGACTAGAAAGGAGAGTTTAAATGTCCCAAAACTAGTTAATCACAGGAAGAAGACTAAAAACCAGTATAGCTTGAGTTACATTTATAATCACAGAATAAAAAGTTCAAAGAGTAAGTTCTTTAAAAGAAAAGTAATTTGTGTAGGCAGTCACACCATGTAGGAGATTATAGGGCTTGCACAAGGGTGATCACACTCAACAAACACAGATTATATGGCTTTTGAGAAACAGGTGGCTACTCTGGTAAAGACCAGAACTCTGTAATGATGTTTATGTTACAGTACATTAAAATGACCAATGAGGAAGTGGTACTTAGCTTCAAAAAGTCTGGTGTCCTTCACTGGCAAAGAATTTTGTTTTGGTGCCCGATTATTTTTTTTTTTTCAATGTAAGAAGACTTCCAATACTGGCCATGAAAACTGTTGTTTTCGGTTGTGTTGGGAAGGTTGTTTTCCCATTTATCCATCCTTGTAGCATATAATGGAGCACAGCAGTGAAGAATTTACGAGCAATTCATCATCTGTAATAATAATAATAAAACAAACAGCATTAAGAGTGTGGTCATATTTTCCTTTTTTAAATAGCATTGAAACATATCTTAATTACACACAATCAAAACCTTACTAAATATTACAAAGTTACGAAGCACTGCTTTATTGCCAATTTTTGTACTGATAGCTAACGGGTAGGATAAGATTGCTCTTTTTTTTAACTATGTTAATCTGCTCAGAAAAGAGTGTAACATGCAGAAGACAGAAAAGAATGAGAAGGAAAAGCACACATTTGTGTGAATTCTGGAACTGTTATGCCGGAATTTGTATGTGACACTTTCAGGCAAATACTCATTGTATGTGATTTCACAAGTTTTCTAAGTGTCCTAGCCTTTGGTCATAACTGCCTAAGCAGCATTTTGGTTTGAAAACATGTATTTTGAGAACTGCAACTAATCACGGCATAGAATTAGAATATGTGACTAAATGACATGCGTTATACCATGTGACCTACAGTAGTCTGCAATTTTTTTATTTTTTTTTTTTCCCCACAGTGTTTATGGCTGTCCTTTGGCAAAAAAAAGAAAAACACAAGATAAGCAGCCCCAAGAACCAGCCCCTAAAAGAAAACCCTTTGTGGTTAAAGCAGACAACTCTTCAGTAGATGAGTGCTATGAAACTGATGGAACAGAGGAGATGGATGAAAAGGAAGAGGAAGAGGAGGAGGAGGATGAAGAAGAGGAGGAGTATTCTGATGATAATGATGAGCAAGGTGATGAGGAGGAGGATGATGAGGAGATAGATCGAGAAGAAGAAGAGGAGATTGAAGAGGAAGAAGAGGAGGATGAAGAGGAAGGTGAAGATGTGGAGGATGAAGAGGAGGAGGAGGAAGAGGAGGAGGAAGAAGAGGAGGAGGAGGAAGAACGTGGTAATAATCAGAGTATTAGTAAAAAGTAAACAATGTGTGTTTTCTGGGTTAATATTCTAGTGTGGTGTGTGAGGATTTAGCTGTGCAGTTCTCATTAAAGCTGATGGAAGTCATGCAGTTAAATCTCTCTGCTCCACACTGAAAATATACCCCACTGTGTTCTCTTAACATTTATTTTAATAAGTCTGTCTTCCAAGTATTTTTTAATACACCAGCACTCACATTTCAAACAAGGAGGGTGGAGGTGTGTTTGTGCTGAAAATGTTTGCATAAAATGTAATCCTAGTAGTGGATTAATGCATGCAGTTACCAGGAGAATATTCACAAAGGTACAAGCAAAGCATCAGCTACAGCTGGGTGCCTGTACTGATCATTTGCAAGTGTATTTGATGGATCTGCTTATATAATGTCAATGATTGCCCACATAAGCGCTGTCACAAATTTGCAGATAATTTTTGTAAGCAAAAATGGGCCTCTTCCCTTTGAAAATTTTGCTTAACCCTACCCCAAGAAACTTCAGAATGAACTTTTATACTTTGGTTCTTTGAGACTTGAATGCTGTGTACTTTAGTTGATTCTATTAAAAATATATATAGAGAGAGGTTTACCTAGATAAAGTCCTTCTGAAATTCATATATTTTGGTTATCATACCATGGCATAAATGCCATTTAGATATACAGGTCACTGATAGTAACCAATTTAATGTAGTAGCAATATGATTAAACCTATTCACCTTTCTCTTTTTTTTTTTTTTTTTTTTTTTTTTTTTGGGATATCGGACTCTATATAACCAGTATTTTCAAAATATGTAATCAGTGTCCATTTACTCAAGAGTCCATATGCTGATGACAGACATCATAATGCACTGGGGTGAAATGAAAGAATCATGCAAAAATTAATGAGCTATCTAAAAAGTATTTTGTTCCCATTTCCAGGGAACACGTTTTTGGTTGGGTAGATTCACCTTTCTAACCAATAAAAATATAAGAAAAGCTTTCAGCACTCCTCAGTTGGATTCCTCTTAGGAACCAGGTATGAAAGTTGTATGACTTTTGTTTCAGCATTCTGTAAGGTCAGATCTTAAATCTTATAGAAAGACTTTGGAAGTATTCTTTCCATTTGGGCAAGTTGGTGGCCAGCTGGGTGACTAAGCATTTTCTCGGATATCTGAATCTGTAGTATTTCCTCATTTGCTTAAATTTGCAAACAAAATTGGTAGAGCATAAATGACCAATATTAAAAGTTGCATGAGTTCGATGCAACAGGGAAGCCATTTGCTTTTGCAGGGAACTCTGCTGTTTCAGAACCTGGAAGATAAGCTGTGTTAGATCAGGCTGGTGTGCAACTGCTATTGCTATCCTGATGGGCAAGCACAGGATGCCTAGTAGTTTCTTTAAGAGATAATGGTTGACTGAATTTCTTGTTTATGCTTATGGTGCAACTGCTTCTGTGATTTCAGCTGACTTGAAAAACTTTGAATCTACACTATCAAAAATGATGAAAGGGAAAAACAAAACAAAACAAAACAAAACAAAAACTAAGCAAAACTCAAGAGCTCAAGAAAATTGCTTCTGGCAAGCCAGCAGGCTTGTATTCAGTTTACTTTTGCTATCATAATGAAACACAGTGGTTTACTTATTGCAACACAGTTTCACATGCAGCTAGTGGTCCTAATCAATCTACAGAGGCTGACATTACTTTTTGACTGCTTTTCTTCCATATATAGTAGGCTGTGGTTAAGAACTGCAAAAAACTTTACAGAGGTACCTGTATTAGCTGCTCTGTATATTACATTAAATTAAAACCTACATAGGTCAGATTTTTCTTAGGTTCCCATTCTATTCCAGTAATAATACATCTATGTCAAATATTAGTCATTAAGAAAAAATATTCACTAAATGGGAAAAGTGATAATAGAATTTTGTAATAAAAATATTTCATGATCTTTTGAGAATCAACATAGTAGTCACTATGCAAAAATCCCGATAGAGCACAGCTGATTTAGAAGAGTTTTTAGTAATTAACAAGGAAAGTAATATGGAGTTCCTTATGTCTGTGCCAAGGAGTGGAGAATGATGTTTGTTCTTGGTGAGGACTAGAAGCTTATCAATAAATCTTTTTTTTTTTTTTTTTTTAGATGGTTTATTTCCTATTGCTTTCAATAGGCATCATGATGTTTCAGTTTCTTCCACTCATAACATAACTGTTAATTTTCCAGGGAAACAAAGTGTAATCAAAATTAGGGGTTATAAAACTACATGACCTAAATATAGCATTTGCCTGCCTTTACCTGTTGACTAGATAGGAAAATTAGGTCTGCCAGCTCTGAATTTAGAAGGTATCGTAGTAAACCAACATCCACCTTTTAAATCACCTTAGCAGGAAATCTGAATGTGTCTTAGTGTTCCTATCCTATAGAAACAAAATGCAGTTATCCACTGGACAGCAGGATGCCTACACAGTTCTCATAAAAGTTTCTGTCACTTGTGCTGTAGATTATACCAGTTAAGAAAAGTTTCATAAGTAACTATAGTCTAGTTGGACAAAACAGTTAATATCATAAGTATCAGTGATAAAATTCCATCAGCAAGTATAGGACAGAAGCAGCAAATAGTGGAGGGGAAGGGGAAAGAGGAGGAAAGTAAAGGTATTTTGACATTTCTTAGACCAAATTCTGTTCTTAGAAAAGGGTAGATCTGAGAAACTCAGGTACCTCACTAACATCTCATTGCCCATAATTTTTGTTGAATTAAAGTTAATTTTGAAGGGAATTCTCAAAGGATATAGATAATATGTATGTAATATAGGTATACAGTTCTTACTGAAAATACTTGAAGATTCACTGAAATAATCTCAGCCTTTTTGAAAATCACATCTTTCTAGCCTCATCACTGATAAACTAAAGGACTTGGAAAATACAGATATATCCTAAAGAAACACTCTTACAAATCTCAAAATACCAATTTAAAAGGAAAAAAAAATTAAAAAAAGCGCCAACTCTTTTTATATGAGTCCCAAATTCTGTGTTCATATTTATGTACACAATCCATAGAACCAAAATTAATGCTTAAAATTCCCTAGCAATGTCTGGCATATCCTTTTAAAAATTCCATTAAATGTACTGAATCTCTTTGAAGAAAAGATATCTACCCATCTATCTATGAAAAGACTTGAGAAGCCCTTGTGTTCAGCACCACCACTAAAGGAAAAATTAATTTTTCCAATTTCTGTTATATCCTATAAAGAAAGGGCAGATTGATGACCTGTGTTACAATACCCTAACCTGTAAATTGCAATACAAATGGGAAGGAGTAAGAGAAAAGGCTGCTTTTGGAGAGCCCCTTATCTGTGTTGGCAACTTCTGACAACCTTTGGATCAAAATCCGAAGGGCGCATTTGATTTGCAAGGCAAACCAAAGAACTTTCTTCTGAAAAGAGCTTGCTTCAGGTAGTTGGGTTCCAAAGACTGTTTCACAAAGCTTTTCTATTATAGAAAGAAATCTCCGCTGGAGGAGCTCCCGGAACAGATGTTCCAAGGCATCATTTAGCCCATATCACATGAAGACATTCAAGATGGCTTGTACTCCAGGTATTTCATAATCAGCCAGGGGCAGGAGGAGTCAGGCTGATTCTAGACCTAAGGAAATTTGATATATCAGTGAAATCCATTTCACAGATGATGCCACAAAAACTATTGCAGTTTCCCAAGAGATGAATTATTAGGATGTATAAATCTTTTAGACACTCCCTTACATTTTCTATTAAACTCAAGATAGCTGGCATATACAATATACCAATATGTGATACTGCACCTGATTTTTCAGGTAGAATATTGAAAAAATTGCTGTAAAACATAGACAGCAGTGTATATTCAGAGGAGATATAATACAGATTTTAAAAATAAAAACTAGCACAGAGAGTTAGATGTTCTACCTGGTTTCACATTTCTTTAAATTGTAGGATTGCTTTTAAAAATCTGGTAAAAGGTTTGAATTTGAAATACACTTATTAGCTCTATTAAGATCATTAGTGCCCTCCAGTATCTTCCTCGTCCCCTCATCAGATTGCTTCTTATGTCCTCTAAGCAAGAGGAGATGCAAACACCAATTTAAAGATGAAAGAAGCCCACATGTTGAGGAAACTGTGGTGGCACACACAACTTTGCAGCTGTGCTTGCCACTAAAGATACTGTACATCTTGGTAAAACAGATGACATATCTATATTAGCAAGGTCACCTGTCCACCCTGATGACCACTAAAGATATTGATTTATTTAAACTATTATCAGGAAAGTGGTCATCTATTTGGTGAACACAGCAGGTGTACAGTATTAATCAGAGGAGAGAGCTAGACTCATGTGTACCACGCAGGCAAAACACCTAATAGAAGAAAAATATAGCTTTTAATTAAGTGGCCAGAAAGTGTATTTTCAGTGCTTAGGACAGTGTACATGGAAAGAACTGCATTTTCCAGGGCCAAAGAAGACTAAATAAATATCTGACAGTTTCCCAAGGTGAAGCAGAGATTAACTCTTTGCTAATAAATTCTGTTGCTGTATTGTTTCACCTCCTTCATAAAAGAAGATACCTTGTGCTTAGGGTATCTCACCAATAACAATCTGAAAAATGGGGAAAAAAAATAGAGTTGCAGCTGGAAGGCAATTATCCTGGCTATTGCGTTGATTTTCTCTGGATGAGAAGTTAAAGTTTTCTTTCTGGTCTAGATACAAAGTGCTTAGTACTGGGAGTGTCTGGGTCAGACCACAGCATAAGAGCTTTTATTGATAATTTCTTCCTGCACTGAAGATGCAAGCATGGATTACAACCTGTTCTGCTGTTTAGCTCTTCATATTATTTTGCATATTATTTCACAATACAACAGGTACTTCAGAGCTGGAAACCTGAAGGTTGTAGAGTAGAGTGGGGAAACAGCTAACCAATAAATAACATCTGGGTATCTTGATTTCTTGTGCAAAAAGTTCAGTTTTTATGTGTTTGTGGTTGGTTGGTTGATTGGATGGTTGGTGAATTACTTAAACATGACTGTGTGTCAGTTTAGGAAACTTTTGCTTGCTTCTGTGTTGCATGCTCAGGGTGTTTACTATTTGCTACTCATAGACAGTATAATTTGCAAAGAGCATTATTTAAACATTACTCTTGAATTCTCTGAAGTGAGATTGGGCCTAATACTGGGATCGTTTACATTAGGACAAGCCAAGAATAACTTTATGTTGGTAGTTAAATTTATGTGAGGTGGTGTTGAACTTGTCATATCTAACTTTTTGTCCCCTTGAAGAACTATTTTAAAAGACTTCCTTCTATGTGAATGTTTAACTCAGAAGCTCAGAAAACTTCCCTGGCTGTGTCTAGAAACTTACATGTAACTTTAAACAGTTAGTAGCCCACTTCACTTTAACATGTTTAAAGTTAGGAATGTACTTAAGTATCCTTCTGATGTAGAGGCTTGCATATTTAGCTCCCTTCCTACAAATAAAAAGCCTTAAATGATAATATTAAATATCTGAACCTTCAAGAGCTAATGATTCAATTATAGCTTTATGCACTGTAAAGAAATTGTTCATCTTTGATGAGACACATTATAGATCTCTGCCATACACAACTTTTGTTTATGTAAGCAGAAATTCTGTAGAAGACATTGGGATGCTTAAGGAGCTTGGGGTCTGAACTGAAGTCCTTAGTAAGAGCATCACAGAACACATTCAGCATTACACCTGATTTTAATTGCTGCTTCATTCTGAAACTATTTCACATAACATGGAGTTGCTTGTTTGTATTTTTAATTCACTAACCCTTTCCTTCAGTGTTAGCTCAAAACGTGACATGTTGGGCCCATTTTAATGTCCAATTGTTTCAGTGTTTATGAGTGACTGAACCTTTCTTTAGTCTTACCAGAGCAGTAGGTCTGGAAAGGAACCATGTATCTTAGTAGTGCTGCTTTGTATTCTTGCAGATTGCAATCCTCAAGAAGAGGCTGTGTAGAGGTTACCTTTTCTGTATTCCCATTGCATCGTTCAGTCTGCAGATAAATGATAAGTGGATCCTTGATTTTGACTCTTTCCCTTGTCTGGCAAGATCATAGAGTAAAATTAACTCTTTCTGGAATAAGATGAATTAAAGAAGACATTCAGAGTGAAAGTGCTGTAGCTTTAGAACTGTATTCCTGTTCTCACTCAGACTCTCTGTAACAAGTTAATTGCCAATGATCTCCTGGTTTTGGCACAACTGTGCCAAGAAGCTGTTTGCTTATGTGTACAGTGGTTTAAAGAACCAATAGCCAATTCAATTATATAGTAGCTCTTTGAATCCATATATGCAAACATAATAACCTGATGTTGTTGTAGGAAGTTTCACATCTTATGGAAACATATTCACAAGTTGTGCAAAACTCTTCATATTCTCTCTTCAAATTCTTTTGCTTTTCACAGTGCTACTTCAAAGATTGCATTGTCCGCATGGCAGCACAGCTTACACAGTGACCACAGACTCCATATGAATCCTTCTTGATGCTACAGATATAATGATTCTTAAAATAGGTTTTACTTGTTCAGTGGGTTTCTTCTTTTCCTTTTGTGTATCAAGTGCAGCTCTAGGGACAAATTTTGATCATCTTATTCGTGCACAATTCCTACTGGGCTTACAGTATTTGTCCTAAAATGGTGAACACGGGGGGCAGCTTTTCACCCTGAAAAACAGAGCACCTTATTTGGTAGCTACAGGAGTTAATTTTCCCTTGAGGAGATAATAAAATTAAATAAAATTCCAGACTGGAATGATAGTTTCTTGTGATCCATATCTATTCTCATGAATCAAATTTGCAGTCCTGGCAAATGCCTCAAGTCACAGAAATTTTGTTTAACTGAAAACATAAGCAACAACACTATAAAGCATTCTTTTGAAACAAAAGCACTGGTGTATAATGAATATGTAATCCTGAATACTCTGTTATTATGGAAGTATTTCTTCCTCATTTTATGGGTCTCAGAACAATTCAGTTTCGTTCATCACCTGTATCATATGGCATAGTCCTTTTCTACCATAAAAGATACTTTTCCTTCTGTAAATTAATGTATTTTACAGATATTAGTTGAGAGCAGACCGTGGGAACTAGAACTAGCAAGCTGGACAGCCAGAAAGGCCAAGTCATTTAACAAAAGGCAAAGAGGACTAATGCTAGCAAAAAAAAAAAAAAATGTCAAGGAGTTTGGTAAAGGAAATGAAATAGGAAATAGAAAGGGCACTGATGTTGTTATGGTCTCAAGATGATTTTGGTCACTATTGTTGAAATTCTCAGAATTATTTGGCATAGAAAGTCTTGATACAGGAAGTACTGAACATCGTCCCTTGCTAACATGAAACATGTCAGTTATCAATAACACCACACTTGATTTTTAAACATTTTTTTTTTCCAACAAGTCCACTGCAGATATTATATGTTCTGTGCAGTAAGTATTGCTGGTTTAGGAAAAAAAACAGAGCCACCTGATTGGTGGCTCTGTAAGAGAAAGTTTTGCCAACTAACAGGTTTGACAGCTCAAGACCTACAGGGTGTTTATTAGGTGTACTCACCAGGTAGTTCTGTCATCCTAAAAACTTAATTTTGCAGACTATACTATTAATAGAAAGAGTAAGTAATAATATTGTTGTGACACTAACAGAACACCAGAGAAGAGCTGAATTTAAAATTACAAAAACAAACCAAGGAAGCAGGTGTTTTCTTCCTTGTACTCTGTAGATGTCGATTACTGATGGAAAGGTCTGTGTGGCATGAGTTCTTCCAGTTGCCTAACACAGTAGTGTTTGCAAAGCTGCCCAGGCCCACCTTAGGCTGGGGTTATGTTTTTATATTT
The DNA here is from genome assembly GCA_024611175.1 of Megaceryle torquata. Taxonomy (NCBI): domain Eukaryota; kingdom Metazoa; phylum Chordata; class Aves; order Coraciiformes; family Cerylidae; genus Megaceryle; species Megaceryle torquata. Next base: position 6,571 of record JANIJG010003204.1, on the reverse strand, counting down.
TCCAAAGCATATGTGGTGAGATTTCTTACTTACCATGTATACTTTTAAGGTATGCTACGCAACTGTTTTTATTTTTGTTTCTATTGTATCAAATTTATTGTTTCATCAATGACCTCAACTGACCGTAGAAGTTCTATGTAAACAAGATTCATGTGCTTAACAGTTTCTTGGACACCCTGTAAAGAACTGGACTGAAGTTTTTACAGAAGACCTGTCTTTTTAGCATCTGCAATAATTAAAACCATTCAACTTTAAATGATGGCATCCTTTGGAAAGTTAATTTTTTTTTTTTTCTATTGCAATATGTTGAGTAAAACTTTGCCCTCAGATCATTAAGCACAAAATAAAATTTTAAAAGTAACAGTTGAAATTATAGAATGATAGATAATTATTACCAGATTGTTAGGAATAGGGCTGGAGTTGGACTTAAAAAACTTAAAAGTATACTGTGTTTATATTAGAATTTGTTTATTATCTAATTAGAGCAGTCTGTGGATGTCCTCTGAAAATACAGCCAGAAAGGGCACCTTTTAAGTGAATAGAAACTGGAATCCTTTCTTGAGATCCAAAGATCCTCCTACATTTGATGGAGTGCGATAAATGTTTCAGACTAGAATAAAATGGAAATTCTGCCCCTACATGTAACTCAGGTACCTGAGTTGAGTGTGAGAGGTGATGCAGGAGTTCAGTGTGACATTTCCTTATTTCCTAGACCTAGACCTTATTTTCCGTAGACCAGAGACTGCTTTGCATGAGCAACGCTCTTACACATTTTGCTGAAGCTCTATCACACCCTAAAAATAAAAAATAATTCAAGAACTTCAGTAGACCAAAGGGGGTCATTCCTCTGTGAAAGCAGAACATGCTAGGTTCCTGGCTTTGCACCAAGGACACTCTAACCATCTTAGACACTGACTGCCTAATATTAGGTTACAAAATCAGTCTTGGGATCAGGGATCAGACACTACATTTCTCTCTTTTAGGCAAGTCCCTTTGTATAATATATGCAATAAAGACCTACTGTATAGACATATAAATACATAAAGCATATTTTTTCATGACCCACATAGTATATAAAAGAAGTATGAATCATACATGATTCTTATGCTTTCTGCTTCCTTGTGGAGCTTGCATCCATTCTAGATTTTATTGTGGTGACTAGCAAAGTTTTTTGGGAGATATTGTACTGAATCCACTCAAAATGAGAGAGCTTTTGCTCTTAATCATACAGTTCTTTAGGAAATAACCTACTAAACAATGTATTTTACCTGGAGATGGGCATGCAGGAGTGAGAGGGAAAATGAAGGAGTAAACAGGCAGTTCTTCCCTTGGCTACAAATTAAAGCACAACAGTCAAGGTAAGACTTCATGGGAAGCCTCTTTCCTTCAGATGGGCATTAGAGCATACCTACTGTAGTGGGTGTCCTTGAGAACTTATGTATGAAAACACCCAGTGTCTAGAATCCTTTAAGGCTTAGATTGCAGATAGGCAGAGAGCTTCTTAAGGCTGGAGCTGTTTAAATACACACAGGAACAGACCCTGAGCAGCCAATCAGTGTTAAAGTTTACATGTGTCCCAGGTTTAAGCCCCAAATGAGCATAGCTGTAGTTGTATCACTGGGAGAAATAGAATTGTAACTGTTTTTTTCTATACAACATGCCCCATGTGAAGTGATATATATGCCCCATGTGATATGCCCCATCTGAAAGTGATATAGAAATTGCTGCTGCTATTCATAAGATTTTTTTTTAAGTTATTCATGTTGAAATACCCATTAAAGGTAAGTGTGAGTTTAAGAACAAATTTTATTCAACGACTGGAGGGTTTTCTCACATAGAAACAGAAAGAATAAGTTCAAAGTGTAAAAGGGAGTAAAGGACTTATGCAGAAAAAAAATTAAAAAAAAAAAAAGAGAAAAAGAATGCAGAAAGACATCAAGAAATGATTAGGAGGTCAGCATGGGCTGCTAGGATTTCTTCCTCAACAGCAGGAAATGATGAAGAGATGAAAGCTAGAATATATGTTTATGCAGCATTGGTAAAATAATGATAAAAAGGCTTTATGAAAGAGGGCAATTTTACAGTATAGATGATCAGGAACAGGTCTAGACAAAATATCCATACTCATAGGTGATTCAGCACATTTTTTCTGTTGTTTTATTTTCCCCTCCCTAATGTAGGAGCATTTTCCTACAATTCATGATATGATTTAACTTACTCTGTCTTTATACCATACAGATGAAATTCTATAGCATTGTCATGAGTAGAATATGAACTAGACAGATGCAGAGCACTTTTAAAAACCCAACCAATAGGTGTAGACACTCTGAGACTTTTTATAATATAGAAAACCAGGATTATTAAACTTGACTTGATCTGTGGAGAAGATGCAAACAGTGATGAGCCAAAATTAGTAACTATTTAAAAATACATAACTAAAAGTAATAGCAATATATTAATAAAAGAAAGAATAGCTGTCCTTTGAGAAATATGTGGTTTGCTTTATATCTGCAAATTGGACATCACTGGAAGACAGGCAGTGTGGAAATAATGTACATAGTTTATCTGAGTTTTAGGAATGGATTTGATGCAGTTCCATTTAATAAATCCATTTTGAAGTCATAAAACAAAATACAGCACCAGATACAAAGGGACAGAGGGGAAAAGGTCACGTTGAATAGGTTAATTCCGTTGGCTCTTAAGGAACTCAGGTACTTCGTGTGCAGAAATTTAAGTTAATTAGATTAAAGCCTAAAAATAATCATAGCAAGTGCAATTGAAAGTGGACAATATGTTAGGGTGATTTGAGTATGAATCACCTGATGAATACTTGAAGTAAAAAAAAAAAAAAAAGAAAAGCAGAACTAATTTCAGGCAGAAGTAGAGGCATTGACTTTATCTCATGTACATTACTTTCACCAGTAGCTCCAGCAAAACAAGTTCTGAGCTGAACCATCATTAATAGTAGACTCAGACTCAGGTTTTAGTTTTGTACAGTGTAAGATTATCTCTGTATCTGTATGTGTGTGTGTGTATTTTGGGAAATATTTTTTGTGGTTATTTGATTGATCCACTTTGTAGTTCATTTTTTGTGCACCCAGTTGGAGTATGAGTTTCAGCAGAGATGGCGTGCACTGAGACTGTGCTGCTCTAGTCAATTTAGGCACTGTGAGGCTGGCTACAAAGCCACTGACATAGCTGGCAGGTGTATCTTTATTTTGAAATATATGTAAATATGTAAGTGGTTATATTTGTCCAGAAGAAGTTTTCCTTTTATGAGATACAAGCTTTCATCATCAGGAAAGATATTCCAGTGCAGATCTGAGCAGTGATGGGAAACCCCTCATAGAAAGGAGGAGCTGACAATTTCTAAAGTGTCTGTGCTGTGTATTCTTTAGGTGGATAGGTAGTTGGAACAGCCTCACTGGAAATATCTTTGCAGATATGGTAGTGGCAGAAAAAGCTTTTTCAGAGCTGTTATCATAGCATACATTTCATGCATTTGACAGGTATCTGGTACTTTAATCTCTTTCTTAGGGAAGGCCATCAGTACACATAATATAGATGACATACAGAAGATAATAAAGACTCTTTGTAACTAGCTAAGAGCTAGCTGCACTACGGAGTCACCATTTCTGGGTTTTGAGGTCCAGTATATATGTGTTCTTGACTGACTAAAGTATCAGGGGTAAAATAATAGGTTCCCATTTGCCTTACTCATTGCTTCTGAAGCTACGGTTAACAGTGTGCATTCCTTTGATGACAACTTACAGAATTTCCTGTTTTGTTATTTGTCTTTTCAATAACAGTAACCAAAGACTACTTCTATGTGAGTGAATAAAATAGACCGTAGTCCACTCATTTAGTGCTAAGTTCAACAGGTGTATGACTCTAGTGCATACAGCTAAGCTTTTACCTTCCAAATTAGGATCACCACATTCAAACCCCTTTTTGGGATAATAATGCAGATTATTATAGAAGCACAAACAGGCATTCTTTAACAATCAAACAAGGCTAGAAATTAGTCTTTAAATTTACAATGGAGATCAAGCACAGCTAATAAGATAAGTGTCTTTACATGTAACTCATGCAATGCATCTATCCCATCCAAAACATCTACACCAACCTTTCCCTATAAAACTTTCTCCACAACCTAAAGATAGCAACTTTTGGGTAGCTCCTTCATTCCTTCCTCCCTGCAGTACCTACAGTGTCATACTAAAGATTTGAGTAAAAGTAGTTGGGATAGGATTCTTCCCATCAGTTTAATTTATCAAGGAAAACAAGTCAATGAAGTTACTGATCAAGAGAAACAGTCACTTTTAGGGAAGATTTCAGCCAAACTACTTTAGATACCTAGTTTAGGATGAAATAAATCACATCCCAGGATGTGTGTGTTTGTTCATTGCTTATAAATGGAGTCTAGATGTCTAGTTCATATGGAGACGTTCAATATGGACATCTGCATTGAGTCAGAGGTCTGATCTGAAATAAAACCAGTGAAAAGAGATTATATATCCCTACAGCAACAGTTTCCAACCTGTCTTTCTCAGATGTTTGTATGTGAGAAAGAAAGTCTTGGTTTATGAACTGAAAATGTGTTCTTCAGGCTGCATCTTTTGCAAAGCAATTATCATAGAGAGGAGTATAGGTAGGGGTCACTGTCTCCTAAACAGCCTTTGGAGTAGCCTCATAGAAGTTCCATATCAAGAGCTGTCTGAGTGGGTGTTCTCTCGTTGGTGCAGCTGGTCCTTTTCTCCCCTGCTGTCTCCCTGCTGTATCTCAGTATCTGGAAAATAGCTTTGGCCTCCTCATTGCCTGCTGCCCTGCTGAGCTGTGGAAACCTGAAAGAAAGCAAGAAACTGCCGTACTCCATTTAGTCATTATAAGGCTATGAGACAGAATATCTCCCCTCCCTCATATAGACTTCCTGGAGAGAAAAGTAGGATGAAATGAATACCAGTCATCATCTAAAGACATCTCATTATCTGACCAGACAGAAGTCAGGTTAAACCAGTTAAGAGCTGCCTGAACCTGATTCTCAAAGAAGCATGGAACAGATGGAAATGACTGGCAAAATTGTACTGCCCTTGCAAACCCATCATATCCACTTCTGATACTCTCAACAAATTCCTTCTCAAACCTAAACATATGACTTCATACCAAATATTGCAGATACTACAAACCAAACAAGAGGGTTTCATACTAATCAGGGACTTTATCTACTAAAGGGATGGCTGTAGGTAACCAAAAAGTATTTTCTGCTCTCTCTCTGTGGTGAAAAAAAAATAATCCCCAGCATATTCATTGCCTTTTTACTTTTTGGAAGTGATGTTTGGCTGTCAGGAATGAAAAGACTGGAGATTGTAACCAGAAGGCTGGAGGAAGTGATTATTCCCCTTTGTTCAGCACTTACACAGTTGTATGTGGAGCACTAAATCCCATTTTGAATTCATCACTACAAGAAAGCCTTGAAAGACTGGAGTCCAGTGGTGAACAACCAAGATGACTGAAGAGCTGGAGCATGTGACATGCAAAGAGAGATACTGAGAAAAAGGAGTTTGTTCACTAGAGGAATAGAAGGCTATGAGGTGATCTTATGCCTGTCTTCAGCTACTTATGTGGAGGGTAGAGAGAAAATGGTGTTGTGAAGTGACAGAGTAAGAGTCAACAGACATAAGTTGCAACAAAAGAAATTCCATTTAGAAAGTAGAAAGGAATTTTTCACGATGAAGGTGGTCGAACACTGGAGCAGATTTCCCAGAGATGCTGTGGTATTTCCATCCTGGAAGATATTAAAAACTGGACTGACAGGATGGGACCCTGAGAATCTGCTTGAAGTTTGCCCTTTTTCTGAGCAATGGTTGGGACAGGTACCTTCCAGATGTCCCTTCCAACTTCAGCTACTCCATGATTCCATGGTACCAGTGCAATCTAGGTGGCATATGAGATACTCTAAGATCAAAGAAAAGAAAGCAGCTCCTTGTGGTGAAGAGTCAAAACCTTAAATGGAGTGTATTGGCTTGAGTAAGAACCTAGATAGTTTTTAATAAAATGTTTCAGTCTGTCACTGGAAGCAAAATTACCACTGTCATGATCTTGCCATAGGAGCTGTCATATGTCTACAGATCCTTTTCCAAAATGGTACTGGTTCAGGTAGCTCATAGGGACGCAGAGTGAGAAAACATGGATGAATAACAAATGGCCTCATTTTAAAAAATACATTGCATCCCCATTCATCTGGATTACCTGATATGATCTCTCTTTATTTAAATTCCTGTCTGATTCTATGATATTAAAAGTAATAACCAAAATAAGAACAACTATATTCTACCAATAAATTATGTAAATATTTGTAGATTAGAATGCTATCCATGCAGATCTGACATAGTCAGAGGCATAATAATAGTTCATAAGGATGTCAAAAGCAAAGAAAAAAAGCATATTTCAGGGCATTGATTATATACAAACACCTGTGCATTTAGATGAGAATACACTGATTTGTACAGAAAACTAAATCTTCAAAAGTCCCGTTATGCCAAAATAATTTATTAATATTCATTGATTCTAT
>JANIJG010003203.1:0-14631 GCA_024611175.1 Megaceryle torquata | reverse complement strand
TATGCAGAGAAACCTAGGAATGTTATAAAATATATTAGTGCCAATAAATATAGAACGGTACCAGACTTTCAACTGTCAGTATTTTTGATGCAGTCTGAAGGATAGAAACTACCACCTAGAAGATAACTGAAGGGGATTTTTCAGTCTAAAGAAATGACGACAACAACAAAATAATAATAATTTTATATATATATATCCAGGAAATCCTCCATCTGCCAGTAGTATTCCTACAGTCGCCCTCCTGCCCGGCGGGGAGGCCCCTGGGGGTGATGCTTTGCAGGAGGATGTGGTGGGTCAGCTCCACTTCTAAGTTGACCGGCTCAATACCAGAGAAGATGTACAGTTAAATAGTAATAATAATGATGATTAAAAATAAAAACCAAGCAACACAGCCTTTGCCATATTTGTACGCCAGAAGTATCCTAAATTGCCAGCAGGTTTGCACGAGGCACCTGACAAAAAGCAGGTATCCAAGAGCATCATCCCTGTCCTTGGAGATATAAATGGTTCAGCCAATGGAAAAATGCTCAAATCTGTATTTTGGGGTATTTCCACACCCCCTCCCCCCAGGCTGGGTATCTTTGCATTGCCAGGAGCTTCCACCAGCACCCTGCTGTCACAGGGCAGCAAAGCTAGGACATCAAAGCTGCTGCCTGCCCTCCCAGTGCCATTAATTTGGTAATCCCATCACCAAATCTCACCTTTTCCAAGAGAGGATTTAAAGCCAGTAGGTTTTAAAGTCATTTTTGTGTTTGTTTTTTTTTTTTTTCATACTGCTGGTGTAGGCACTTAGTGTATCACTGACGTACAGATTTTATGTCCAGTTACATCTCATGGCCAAACAGTGTCCTGTTCTCAGATTGATTTAAATAGCAGGAGGCCGAGAGGGCCTCCAATATCCTTCTGAAATGCAATTTCTCTAATGTTAAAACCCAAAACCCTTCAAGTTTTTCAGCTTTGTTTTTTAGGTGTTGATTTTTCTCCCCTCTAAAACCATTCTCAGAGAATAAATAACTTGACAACCTCCACGTCCATCTATTTTACTTATTTACCTATATTTAAAAAAACCCCAGGATAAACAGTCTGACTCACTAGATTTTTGGAGCTGCTATACCCTTGACATTGGGGAGTCCTAAGGAGCACTTGCTGAGGAGCACGAGCACAGCATTGCTCTTGTTGGCTTTGCTCTCCCAAAGCCCCTCCAGGGCTGCAAAGGTTCTTCTCATCACCACCCCGCCACCACTGCTAATGGTTCCTCTGCATATTCAGGCACCATAATTGATCAGGAAAGATCTCATGACCAAATCCTTAGGAAGTTAAATAAATTATAAAATAATTTATGAAAAGGGGTTGGGGTATTTTCATTTAAATAGAGCTAGTTCATGTTATTTCTTGAATAGTTGAAGGTTTTGTTTGTTTTGCTCTCCATAGTGATATTACAGAGATCAGACACCATCACCATGTCTACTCAAGGGCTGATAGAAACCAAAGGACATTGCATGAACATTTCTCTCATCCCTCCCACCCCCTTCTTTTAGAAACATAAAGTGAAGAGTAAACAGCCAACATATTTCAGACTCAGAAAAAACAGGGTTGGCTGCTCAAGTCCTTATTGCCCTTCCAGGTGACTGATAAACCACAGTGCTATTCATGTATTCTACAGGTAGAAAATAAATAAATACAGATATATTATGCAAAAAAATAATAACAAATGATTGTACACATAATACATCTGAGGTATCACCAATTTAAATAAGGTTTCATGCTAGTTCAAGCTTAGGTGGCTAGTTAATTCTGGAACTTGCAATAAATAGATGAAGAATGATTATGGATATAGTGTATGGATCTCTTCTGTAAACCTCGTCCGATTTAAACGTAAGAGGGTGCTGGGCGAACTCTTACGCAAACCACGAATTATCACAATAAATAGAGCTTCAAAAAGTCATCTTAAAAAGTTCCTGCAACACTGAAACGTTTCTAGAAGGGGCTGTGTGTACGACTGGCAAAGTTAGCAAGGAGTATTTCTCAACATGTCTTTTCATACAAAACACAAGGAAATTCATAACGTGAAAGTCTTTTTTCCCTCCCTCCCCACCCCACCCAACCATGAAAGTTTAGAAATTTTTGCACAAACAGCAAGAGAACTGATTGTAGCTGCAGTATGTCAAAATGTCCAAGTTCTAGAAAGACCAAAAATAGTTTGTTTGCTTAGAAAGTATTTTTGTTGTTGTTGCTGGGGGTTTTTTTTCCTCCTTATCTTTGAGTAGCCCATCATCCTTTCAGTGAAAGTTTGCCCGTTCCAACTGTTCTTCCATTTTCCTTTCAGCACCAGTCCCTGCCACCTGAGCCACACAGGGGTTTCACACTTTCACTGTCTCCATCAGCGATGATTTGATGGCATCCTCCAAAAGTTGATTGTCTGTGAAAGGGGCTGGGGTTTCGGGGACAGATTCAGACAAACCTATGAGGGACTCCAAGAAACAGGAGCCCTGATCTCCGGCTTGTGGGAAGCCAGGGAAATTAGGCAACTGAAACTGTAATGCTGAGAAGTTATCAAGGTTCTCATACTCCTTTAAGGAGTTGTAAAGGGGTCCCAAATTATAGTCTGAGAAGGACTGGAAGAAATCCAAGGAGTCAGAAGAAAGGCTGAGGTCAGCGTAGCTCTTGGAGCAGGGCTCAGCTGGGGATGAGGCGCAGCAGGAGAGCCCATCACACCGCGCATGGGCAGCATCCTCCAGCAAACCCCCGCTGTCCTGATTGGCGTTCTCATCCAGGCACTCTGAGAGGTGGGACGAGTGGCCAGGGACAGGCTTGGCCTCACTGCTGTGGTCCTCAATGAAGAAGTCGGCAGGGTGGAAGCAGCTCAGGTCATCCTGGCCACGACCACCCTCTTCCTCAGCATCTGAGTCGTTGAAGTGGAGGATGCGTGCCAAGCCGTCGTCATCCACGTCCGACTGTGATTTGTCGGAGGGGAGGCTCTCGTAGGGCTCCTCCAGGTCCTCACTAGGGTGGGAGGAGATGGAGGAGTCTGTCATATCACTGCTGCAGCTGTTCTCCCCCAGGGCCTCCAGGTCAGGGCTGAACTGGAAGGCAGGTGCCAGCGGCACCGCACGCTCCTCCAAGGAACCCTTCCCTGCTGTGCATCCCAACGTCGACAGCCTCTCCCGGAAAGGGGGCTCAGCCTCCACCACCTTCTCGCTGCTCTGCTGCTGCTTCTCCAGCTCCAGCTTCATGATGGTGTGGATGAAATGGGTCTGCACCCGGGCCTGGTTGAACTCAATCCTGCCCTCAGTGTTGCCACAGCCATCCTTGGTGCAGCCACAGGGGAAGGAGGTGTGATCCATCTGGCATGGGGAGAAACAGAGGTGTAGGGTTAGGACCAAACTCAGAGGCATGAAATCAAAACCACCCGTGACTCACCCACCCTGAGAAACCAACCAACAGCTGAAGCCTTTAAAAGCAAACTAAAAAATAAAATAAAATAATAAAAACCACCCTGCTCTTTTGAAGGGTTGTCATTAAAAAGCTGGATGTTGATACAGCTGATGAAAGTTAAAAGGTTCCAAAAGCCAGCAGTGTGCCCAGGTGGCCAAGAAGGCCAACAGCATCCTGGCTTGGCCTGGGGAGTGCTGGGTCAAAAGCTGGACTTTATCTTAAAGGTCTCTTCCAGCAAAAACAATTCTGTGAAAAAAAACCCCAAAATATAACACTCCAGAAGGAAACATAAGGGGGAAAACTTGAGCTTTTATATATTGCATCATGATATCTAATACCTGATCAGCATCATGAGCTTCTGCCCCGCACTGAGCCAAGGAGAAACTGTACAACAGGAATCTGCATCACCCTTATGTCCTTGCTAGCAGCGGCCACTAGAGGGGGGCTGTGACACGCACATGGAGCACCAGTCTGCCTGTGTACAGCCCCCCACCCCACCCTCAGCCTGCAACCACAGCACCAAGGGGGAGAACAGCACCCAGAATAGGGAATTTGGCCCCCCAGACACAGCTGGGCAGGCACCCATAAAAAAATTAAATGAAAAATGAAATAATCTAATCAAATCTAAAGGGATTACAGCACTTTGCAGGTGGTCTGCACAACTAGCTGGGGGCTGACGCTCGGCTGACACTCCCGCATTCGCCTGCGCTCGCTGGGAGTTGTAACACACAAAGGGAAAACCAAAATATAATAAAACAAGGTGGGGGGAAGGGAGGAGAAATCACAGCTTCTCCCGAGGAAGAAGCAGCTTTTGTTTCTCAAGCCATTCCCAGGTGACCCATCTCTCCCTCCACCTGCTGCAGCGAGCAGCAGGGATGGAGGGGGTGGGCAACTTCCCACGGCCAGCTCAGGGACATCCCCAGGTGGCAGCAGCAGCACGGGGACGGCTGCATGGGTGATTTGGGAAGTGGATGCTTTTGAGCCACATCTGACTCGCAGCCCAGGGAGCATCTCCAAGAGCTTTTCTCTCCTGCTTCACTCCAAGCACAGATGGGAACAGATGCATTTTACAGGCTGCCCTAACTCTGTCCTGCTCGCTCAAGACCCCACTGCTTTAACATCCACACCAGCTGGAGCCACAGCTTTTCCCCCCACAGCCAGAGGCGAGGGCAGTACCTGACATTTAATGCCTGCCAAGCTGCAGCTGCAGGTCTCTGGGTCGCAGACCTCCCGGCAGTCACAGCCGCAGTCCTCCCGGGACAGGCGGATGTTGTGCAGCTCCCGCTTCTCCTCCTTGTCAATCTTCTTCACCCCCACGGCTTTCAGCAGCGCACGTCTCTTCTTGGCAGGGTAGGGCTGGAGAAAGAAGCCATCCTCCAGGTCCACGTTGCTGACATCGATGTCATCATCAGAGATGTCTTCGATGGTGAGCTGGTTGGCCTCCTCAGATTCCTTTGTGCCGTTCATGGTTAGCTAAGGGCAAAAATTAGGCAAAGTCTTAGGGACCAGTCAGGGACAGAGCCATCAGCACCCCTAGGTCAGGAGGAGCAAGAAGGATCTGCCCCTCATGGTGGCCAATGCCAGGACCAACATCTGTGTCAGACTCCCAAAGACCTGACAGACATCTGACATTAGTTCAGTGTCTTTTCCACCGCTTTTCAAAGGTGGACAACTGAGCTGAAAATCTGACACCAGAGTTTGTGTTTTTTGGATACCCAAACAGGCTTAAGGACTGATGCCCTTAGGTCTCAGAGATGCTCCTACTACTAAAAATGGGCCATTAACTAATGACACCCACCAGCTCCTCAACAACCCAGCCCTTGCTCCTACTCACTTTCCATTTCAACGCTTCCAACTTCTCCTCTTTTAATTTCTCTTCGAGCTTCTTCCGACGAACGTTTTCCTGCTCCTTTGAAAACTCCGCTAGCGTGAACTGCCGGGAGGAGCTGTGTTTGCTCACCATCCCCAGGGTACAGCCCCCGCGACTAGGCACGCTCGTGAACCCCTGGCAGCGTGGGAAGTAAAACACAGTGACCCGGTCAAACTCCACATTGTTCTTCTTTAGTCGCTTGGATTTCTTCAGGATAGATGTGGCTACAAATGAGGAAAGGAGGAAAAGAAAAACAAACAAAAAAAAAAGGCAAAAGAAAAAAGCACAAAGTCAGTACTGCCATCCTGCAGACAGGATAGAAATATTGCAAACACTGTAAGCGTTACAAGCAGGCAGGACTTGCAATTAGTGTCACAACAGGGACATGATAGGACAAAGTTATTAAATCCCTTGATGGTTTCTGGCATTTTAGGATCTAACATTTCAAAGGTGGGATGAGAATGGAGAGGAAGCTAAGCCAAGTCCCAATGCATCGGAGTCACCACTCAGATTCACCCTCAGAAACGGCTGCTGCTTCTTCTCGCTTGACTTCCTCCAGGAAACATAGATTTGCTTATTCTTCATGTGCAGCAGAGCATAATGAACAAGCAACAAACCATCCTACACGCCTGTCTTGCTCTAAAGCCAAGCACCCTGCCCCACGTTCAGGAGCTCACTGCCTGCTCCCAGGATGCTGGAACACTGACACTCCAGTGCTGTGTGGCTCCAGCTTCTGTGGCAGGGCAGAACACAGCCTAAATAGCTGTTCTTCTGGTACTTCCTTTCACCATCCACTGGGAGGAACTATGAATCTATAGTTTATCCTCAAGAGACTCATTCGAGAGCAGCTGCAAAGATGTTAATCTTTATGCAGGTGATCCCAGGGTAAACATGGCAATACATGACTCTGGTTTATCTTAAACTGCTGAAACATGCTAAACATCATTTAAAGCAGAGCCTCTCCAGAGGTACCCAGTTCTGCACATTTGCACGTGAAAACGTAGCAGATGGAGGTGGCTTAATTAGCCAGGGGCAGTTTCAGAGTCAGTGAGTTTCCACAAACTCTGTGAGTTTCCACGAACGTAGCTGGCCATGGAAAGCAAAGTGAAACGCAGCAGCACCAAGTTACAGAGCTGCTTTTCATGCTGCATGAGCAGTGCAGGAATGAGAGTCAGCTACATACAAAATCAGTGGTGGGGTTTTTTGGTCCCGTTCTCTGCTGGTGCATGGATGTCTTGGCTGCAACCATGCAGAAAATGGAAAAAAAAAAAACCCAAACAAAACCAACCAAACAAAAAAACCCCACAAAAACCCTAGAAAGGATGAGTAAATCCCATGGAGCTGGGATCTGAGACCTGCTCTTCGGATGGCAGAAGCCCAGGCAGCTCTGCTGAGGAAAGCCAACCGAAAGGATTGCTGAAAACCTGAGGGGCTCAGCTGGTTTGACTGTCCCCAAAGGCTGGGAAAGTGCAAGACCGGACAGTTAACTGCACCCACATTTCACAAGTTTCACTTGCCAAAATACAGCACTTCAGTTGCATATGAAAAAAAAAAAAACAAACCCTTCACCCAGCTGCGTCAGCAGCTTCTGCTAAATAGCTGAGGGTTTCACACTGGGCTCTGCAGTCATTTTGATGATATCTTTGCACTGTGTGTTGCATTTTCATAATAACCTTGACTCAATCTTCTAAAACATTAGCTCTTTATCTAAAGGCAAGTTAACCACCACGATCATCTATCGGCTGAGCTGCTGCACTTTGGCATTTGCTTCTCTCTCCCCGCACCCCTCCTCTGAAATTGTTTTCCCATTCCTGACCCTTTTCCAATTGAGCCAGAGAATACAAAAAGTTCATTGTTTTGTCACAAAACCTGGGAAGACAAGCAAGAATGAGACTCTTTATTATTACAAGACTTCTAAAGCCTTTTCAGACCACTGCGTGTTTGTGTATGTCTGCTAAGTGGACCTTAACTGCTATATACAGTGGGTGTTCAGTATAATTTACTAGGCTGGATTATTTCTCCTCTGTGAAGATGTTCCCCTATTGTATTTTTTATTTTTCCCTTCACATGGCAGATAAAGGATTTTAGGAAAACACACAGAAGGCAGGGTTGTAAAAGCTCTCAAAATTGATATCGTTGGGAAAACAAAATAGCATTTATCTGTACTAACAGTGGAGGCAATGTCAAATGTGTCATGTTCTTTGGCAAAGTACCCAACTTACGTAGGAAACAAGTTCTGAAATGGTAATTACACTACTGGTTAATCATTTTTAAAAACCAGCATTAGGGGCCTTTGCTGTCTGTTTAGTTTCTGCCTATGGAATAGCTTGACAGGGGATTGAGGGAGGGTGGAATAGTCCTACAGCACTGGCTTGGAGGCACCTTCGTGACTCTACCCAGCTCCTTGGGTTTCTATTCCCAGAAATTTGGACTTCAGGAGAAACTATAAAGGAACAAAAAATGCTGGGAGGAAGGCTGAGGAAGACTATGTTGAGAATGCTGGCTCATTATAAAAACCAGATAAATTGGTGTAATGGCAGGGAGCTGGCATTATGACCACTTCCACCTTTAAAGTGTTCATCTCTGCATGGTGATGACCCACCACCACACTACAAAAAACCCACGCAGAGGCACATCTGACCCTGGGAAAGGGGCTGCCCCATACTCACGGGTGAAGCTGGATGTTAAGGCAGAGCTGGGCTTGGGCTCTCCGCAGGAGCTTTCCTCGTCTGACTCCCAGCCTGAGGACGCTGAGGAGGAGAGGGGGGAGCAGGAGGAGGAGGAGCAGTAGGTACTGTCATCCCCCAGCTCTTCGTACTTCCTTTTCAATACACTGCTCATGGTGACACCGTGTTTTTCATATAACTGGAAAACAAAGGAGAAAAGCAAATTAAAGCAAGGGAAATACCGGCAGTTTCTGGTGATGAGCAGGACGATTTTAACCCCCCAGCAAGGCTTCTCCACCAGGTCCAGCTGGCCACGTGGGTGTGATTCCCAAAAAGTATTCCCTTCAAAAAAAATACCCCCCCTGCACCTTACTACCCTCGCTGTGCACACCTGCTGAATCCCTCTCCCCTTTTACAATGCTGCAGAACTAACTGTAGATAAACTGTCCAGAAACCAATTCAATCAACACAAATGTTATCAAACAATAACTATTACATTTTGCTTACTAATTCCTTAACTCCTTACCCAAATCTCTTTCTATGCAGTTACAGCTTTAACGTCTTGCTAATTACACAAATAAGCCAGTTTTGCAGAGAACAATCTGTTGGCATGATTTACTTGCTACAGCCCCCTGGGGAAACAGACTTATTAAATGAAGCACTGAAATACAAATATATCAACTGTGAAGAACAGCCCTTCTCCTCACGGTGCCTTTCATAGTCAGTCCCCCATTCAATAAGCTATTCTTGTTTAGGCTGGGTTATGTATCAAGCATAGTAGCAATTAAAAACAACGCAGCTAATTAAAAACAAAGGAGCTCTGTACTTGCCTAGATTCCTAAATTTCCTGCATGCTTTCCCCCTGCTCATCTTAAAGGAAAAAAAAAAAAAACCAAAAACCAAACAAAACCCAACCAAAAAAAACCAAGCACCCAAACAAAACCCCAAACTTTGTTCCATCTTACAACCTTTGCTTTCAGAAAGTTTGTGGGTCTCCTGAAATTGCACAAAAGCTACAAAATTTGCCTTCAACAAGCTGATGGATATCAGAGTTCACCTGACCTGGGATGCTCTTGCGTGGACAATGGACTGTTTCTCCTTCTAGACACCCGCAACACTGCGCCAGATGCCCCTGCTACCTTATTTTGAAATCAGAGCCATACCCAACGCTAAGAACCAGGCTGTTGCCAGACAAGTGAATTGCTTTGACCCCATCCCACTGGACTGTAAAGCAAAACCACAGTGGGAGAGATGAAGCCCCAGCCCAGAACTTCCCTTCAGCAAGGAAGGGGGAGCCCCAGCATCGTAAGCTTCAATAAAACCAGAGGGAATACACAAAAAACTAAAGCATCCCTAAAATTTGGATGACACTGGAAGAGACATATACAGGGTAGTGAGAGTGCAGCTACAGGCATGCCAGACACCAGGGATGGGGACCCACCAGCTGAACTCCTACACCAGCCAAATTTGTTCTTTGTAACTGTAGCACTTTCTCACCCTCTTTTGCATGTCTGAAGTTAATTTAAGTCTGTGAAAAAGAAAAAAACCCAAAAAACAAAAAACCAAACAAAAATCAACCAAACCAAACACAACAAACCAACCCAAACACTCAACCCACCCTCCTGACAGCCCTGAGCAGATGGCACAGAAACCACACCAGCTTCAAAACCTCCTAATGATGGGATTTTTCAATATCTCAAAGGTGCCACGCAGGAACATGTAGCAGGACGGGAGCACACCCGGTGCCTTCAAAGCCCTTCACCAGCCCTCATTAATTATGTTTACCAACAGCTTCCCAGGAGACAATAGTCCCCTAAAAGGTCAGAAAAATCCCTGGATGAAGCAGTTCCTCAGCCTGAAGTTAATCATTCACTGCAACGCGCACCTATGGGGGCTGGGGAGAGGTGTTCCCTCCATCCCTCCTCCTCCTCCTCCTCCACCGCAGCCTCGGCAGCCCCAGAGCTGCAGGTGGTTTTGCCACGGAGGGGTTATTGTTTTTTTGGCCTTAATCCAAAACAGATGGGGAGAAGGTGGATTTGGCCACCCTCCAGCCTCAGCAGCACATGTCCTACCTGACACCTGGATTAACCCCTTTCCTGCCCACACCCCAGCAGAGCAGAGCTCGCAGGCAGCCACGACACCCAAACCAGCTACCTGGCTGTATTTTAAAACCTATTCTTTTTATTATTTATTTTTCTGCCTTCTGCTCTGTCTCACATTTGCTTTAAGAAACAATGAGGAGGAAAAAAACCCTCCAAATCTATGGCAGGGGTCCAAATCAAAGCCTGGGCTGCAGCCAGAAGTTTGCTCATCCCACCTGATCCCATCCTCCACCCAGAGCGACTAAAAAACTTTGCAAAGAAATCCCACACGTGGCGTGAAAGAACATCAGTTTGTGCAGCAGAGTAATTGCTGCTCCAAGGGACACCTTCGATGTTGCTGGTGAAGGTTGCCACTGTTTAGCCAAGGGACAGAGAAACCAGCTCCCCAAAAAGCCCGTAGGACACATGTCCAATAGCAATAACCCTTAGAGATGCAACGCTGACCACATCCAAGTCTGGCGGGGGACACCAGAGTGCCATGGAGCAACCAAGATCACACTCCTGAAACAGGGAGAATTCCCAGGTCTAGACAAAAAGCAAAAACCCAACCCCACACAGCATCCATTTCTGTTGGGATGCACCTGGTCTTCAGGTCTCCTAACAAAGGGAGAAGTTGGACACGGCAATGCTGCAGAGCAAAGCAGCCCTGATGCTAAGGTCACCTACAAACAAACTCAACAGCACCCACTATGAGCCACGTCACCTTCCCCCAACCTACATAGCGAGACAAAAACCAAAGAGTTTTCCTCAAGTGAGCCAGCAGAATTAACACAACCACCAAGCCAGAGCCAAGGCAAGTTGGGTGTAAGATGGTGCCATTTTATTTATTTATTTTATAAAAATGCTATCATTGCTGATTAGCCACATCTGGCAGAAGGATGAAGGGAGGTGTGTGCATCTCCCATCTATAAGAATAAGCCAAATACAAAGGAAAAAAAAACCAAAACCCTCACCTTTGACATGCTTACTGAAAACACCTATTGTTTTGTTAATGCAAAGTAGATGTCGCGCAAACATGTTTCTCAATTAATGGGAAAAAGCTGGTGAACCTGTTGTCCACCAGCCAAAACACATTAATTTCCCCTCACCCTGTAACACCTTCCCCTTCTTCACCGATTTATGTCTGCAACATTTTTCAGGTGAAGTTTTCAAATCCTTCTCGGGATCTAGATGTGATGTAGTGGGGCTGCACCCATCAGTGTCGACTTGTATCCACCACCAAAAAAAAACCTCCATAATCTTCCAGACAGAGGTTATGCCATCAAGGCAAAAGACAACCCTCCCCTCCTTGCCCCACCACTTGGAAGCAGAATTCACACCAGCAGTTTGGACACTGCCTTGAAAGCCATGTCACTGGAACTGCTGACCGCTCAGCCAAAAAAAACCCGAAAGCAGGGGCCAATTCAGACAGAGCAAGGAGATTTTAACTGCAGTAATTCTACATGTAATCTGAAATCCACATTGATGTCTTACAAAGAAGTCACAAAGATGTGCACAGCAGCTTAAATATATATAGATCTCTGTGCTTGCCATTGCAAATCTCTGCAGGCACCACCGAGTGCAAGATTTTACCACCTTCTCTTTCTCTCCCTCTTTTTTTTTTTTTTTTTTTTTTTTACATAACCTGAAATAAAATAATCCTATCTTCCTTTTAGTTGCCAAAAAAGACATTCTGTTCTTGGCTAAGACTTCTTACTCATCTATTTTACTGAAAACAGCTTTTGGAACAAGTACATAATGCAATGGATCAAACCCGCAGGAATTCCTCTCTGGCACCAGAACTCCCACTATCCTGGGAATACTTTCTAACAAATATTTAGCCCAGATGTGCATTCCTTTCTTTTTCTCTCCCTCCTTTTTTTTTTTTTTTTTTGAAAGCATTAAAGTTTGGGTGGGGGGGGTGTGGGGAGGGTGGCTGTCTAGCTGGGGGGAAGGGAATCGAATCTGCAAAGTCCCATTTCTGGTGCTGAGCAAGTCGCAGGGTAAAGCCCTAATACACTGGAATGCGAGGAATTAATGTTTTAACTATCCTCCTCTTGGACGACGTCTCAACAGTAAATATTTCGAGTAATTTAGATTTAAGAAGGTTTGGCATTTGTTTAGCCAAGCACAGAGGAAGGCAACTAAAACCCCTACCAGTGTCCAGTGAGTCTGTTTCTAAGGGACTGAACAAAGAAGCATCATGGCTTTGTGCAGAAGTCTGCAGAGATGATGGATGTTTCAGCTTTACATTTTGGGGCTGTAGAGGTGTTTTGCACCAGGCACTGCAGGCAAGGCAGAGAGAACTTCGCCCAACAAGTCCAGCATTTGCTTGTGCTGTAACCCCCATGGTATTGAAGAACATCTACACGGATATTTTAAATGGGAGATCTGTTGGTGGAGCATCCTAAAGAATGGATGGATACCAAATCTGGGCAATGAGCTATTGAAAATCAACTTTCTTCTGCAAATCAGTTCGGGTAAAAACAACAAAAAACCAACCATCCCAAAACCTCAGTGCAATGCACTAAGAGTATTTATTTTCCAGTGACTTTTTGAGCTGGTTTGCCAAGTTTACAAGCACAACCATCTGCCTGAAGCCCAGGAAGCCAAGGTGGACTCTTCCCAGTACGCGGGGATGAGGGCTGAGGTGCCGGGAGCGAGTTAACAACTCTGCTGAGCTGTGAGTCAGAGCAGCTCCCGCTCCCTCCCCCAGAGCCACAGTGGCTGTGCAGGTCTAGCAGGAGTAAATATTAGTTTAAAAAACAGCACTGCATATTTTAGCCAGGTACGGCTCCAAACACGACTCATGGAGCAAACCTGGGGGAGTTTTTGGGGTTAGTGTTTATTTACATGTCGCTGTTTATTGCGGGTCAGGCGACCTTGGTGTATCACCAAAAAGTGGTGCGGATCTGAGCTTCCCGTTTCACTCTCCCAGATATTTGATGTCTAACAGCAGTGGTGATTCCAGTAACGCCTCTGGGTTACTTAACAATCACTGCTCCATCAACACTGATTCATTGCTCCTTCGTTTAACTATTTTAATTCTTTGCATATTTACTGAAGTGGTTTCCCCAGCGCCTCTGTGACAGCCTCCGCGATGACAACACTTCCCAATTTTGGGGCTGACGGGGACCAAGGCGAGCGGAATCATCCCATCAGGACCCTCTGGGTGACGGCCCTGCGTGTGTTCCCAGCCATGCAAGCTATGCTTTCCAGTTCAGACCAGATTATTTTCACCCAGCTGGGTCTAAGGTTTCATAACCTTGCTCTGGTTAAAAATAGCCTCTGCCTACTATGCAACAGCAAAACCCAAAGTACCCCGTGCCGTGGAGTGGGAGCATGAATCAGTTCAGAGCACCACGAGTTTATTCTCCTGCCAGAGACTGAACCAGCAAAACGCCTTCCCCAGGAAAAGCATCAGAAGCATTTACTCCATCTACTAATTTTTGGAAGGCCACAAAGAAAAAGGCTTTTCAGATTTCTTTGTCAAGCCCTTATTTCTCTCTGCAACTCGAAAGGTAAATAAGAAACATAAGCAAATACATTAAAGGTTTATCTGACACGGCCCAAACGGAACGAGGTTCAAATGTACCCAGTGCAGATTGTGCTGCAATAAATATGAAAACAGCGAAGTGTGCTTTGTCTAGGAAAATCCTCTATTTGATTACACCTCATGAATAATTCACACCAGGTTTCCATATTTGTCCTCCTGTAGGTACACGCTGTGCATTACCTTGCCTGCTATATATAAGCATGCGTTTCCTGCACTGAATTATTAAAGGCTTGCCAGGAGCTGCAGAGTCTCTCCACGCAGAGAACAAACGCACCATCCCAAAAATAAACTCCCCAACCTTGACTGGCCTCATCTGCAAACTGCTCAGCAGAGGAAAGATTAAAAAAAAAAAAAAAGAAAAAAAGATATCTCATAAAAAAAAAAAAGAAGAAATAAAATAATAATTGCTGATGAGCTCGCTGCAACAAATGACAAGACTTTGAGGTTTGTAAATGGCCACGAGGGTTTTTTCTCCATCCCACAGAGGCAGAGTCATTACAGACGTTCGTAGGGCCGAGGTGCTTTAGGAAAGGGCCGTCCCTGTGTGTCACCCTCTTCCTACAGCGACATTATGTAACTCGGAGGTGACAGACACTTTGGAGCATGCCACGGAAGGGGACAGCAAAAAAAACCAACAACAACAAAAAAAAAAACCCCAACAACAAACCCAAGCAACACAATGAGAAAACTTACTAGTTTGTGGGGGCTTGTTTTGGTTTTGGTCTTTTTTCACTTTTTAGAATTTTTCTCAAGTGCGCGGTAAAAACCCCGATTTTTACTGCGGGAGGCTATGGGATGGGGGGGGGGGGGCGCTCCCCGTCCGTCCGTCGGTCCATCCGTGCGCCGGTCGGTAGGTGTTGCTGTAGCGACGGGAAAGCATCTCCAGCCGAGCAGATTTGAGGAAGAACGAGACGGAGCCGGCACGGCTCGCTTGCTTCTCCCCCCCCTAGCAATCGGATTCCTAGGATTCATCGTTTGAGCTCATCACATATTTACAGTTGGCATAGATGTTGACACACGAGC
>JANIJG010003201.1:0-17400 GCA_024611175.1 Megaceryle torquata | reverse complement strand
GTCAGGGCGGTGAGATTGGGCCCGCGGCGAATGCATCGGGAGTCGGGGGCTGGTGGGGGGGGGGGGGGGCGGGCACAAAAAGCTACTGAAAAACTTTCATTGAAGTAGCTCACCCGATTGTCATCATTCAGCTCATGCTGAGCATATAATACAGCTGCAGCAGGACACCTTTGGAGAAGTTGGTCAATGGCTTCCTCATACTTGCCTAGACGGGTATTGCAGAGAACATGGATGGTGAGGCCAGTGTTACCAGCCTCTGTCAGGGGCTCCAAGACAGGCAGAGCTGAAGCTATATTGATTGACTGACTACATAAAAGAGACTGAAGACAAGAAGAAAAAGTATTGTTTGTATTTAAGACAAACTTGGCAAAAAAAAAAAAGGTAACCGTAACCTTAGAAGAGAAGCTCTTGCTTATCATAATAATTTTGAAATAACACTTCCTTTAATAAACATTACTGAAAACTAAGAAAGCGAGTTTAAAGTTGACTGAAAATGTAAATATTATTATCGACATATCTCTTCAGTTTTGCTTTTTATTTCCATCATTTCAATGGGCCTTTTACTTCAACTTGAATAACCTGGGGGGGAAGGAGGAAGGGGGTCTGCTAGATGAAGCTGTCCATACATACGTGAACATTTGCAGAACGGATGTAAGCTGTAAACAGCAAGATTTAAAGTTTCATACCTGTAGTTTTGAGATATCTTCATAGTAATCTTTATCAGATGGAGATCCCATTGACATTATGGAAGTTACCCATGGAAAGATCAACCCAAAATGATTACAGGAGTTTATCTACACAAGAAAGAATCAAGTTTCAATAAAATAAATGCTTCTGTTAGTGATACATTCCATGTGGAATGCACCAGAAGCCAAGAAAATATTACTCTCAGCATAATTTAGAATAGCAGCTACTCTTTCCTCTGGTTCATACAGTTTAGTAACACATAAACTGGAAATTCTGCATTCAGATATCCCTTTCAGAATACTTTAAAATTTGTCATTCGTGCATTTAGTCAGCTTTGTGTAATTGCAAACGCTCCACCTGACAAACTCATTGTTTCATTTTAGCTCTTATTTCTATCCAGAGCTGACGTTCCTGTTGGAAGTGTATTTGCAAATGTCCCCAAAGAGCAGGACTCCTCAGAGCCAGCAATACCTATCTGGTAACTGCTCACTACCTGATTTGATTTCAGTCTTGCTGCTTTTAAGAGATAAACTGTCCAGAATTAAAATACTAAGGGTAGCATTTGGATTGATTTGGGAGGGACAGTGGAGTCCTAAAACATACCCTGAGTGCTATACTTACCAGATCCTCTGTTGTTTTCAACGGCTTAGTCTCAGGAAGTTGCTGCTTTGATATTCTCCAAACATACTGAGAAGTAACCCTCAATAAAAGCTCCTGAAGTATTTCTTCCTGAGAGCACACTACAAGAAGAGCTTCCCAGAAATCCACCAAGAGCTGAGGAATGGTGTTTTCACTGTTACTACACAACATCTAAGAACAGAAATGTTAGAAGACAGCAAGTTAGCACAGACTGTGGTAATTTTTAGTTATCAGAAGTTAGGAGAGACAGGAGGAACAGTTTTTCACCTTTACTAGAAGCACAATTTTGGTTCCTTTTTTTGTCTTAATGTATTTCTAATACATGTGATTCTACATAATACAGTGCTGGGCAAAGTAAAAAGTTCACAGAATGTTTTTAAGGTAATAATTCTAAACAATAGATTTGATTTCTTCTTTGAGATTTACACTGCTGCCAGAAACACGAGCATGATGTCACAAAGTATTTAAACACTGCTCATTTGGAGGATTTTCTATATGTCAGTAGCCAAGCAGGTGCCTTCAAAAGAGGAATGTAAAGGTTGTGATAAGAGATGCTATGCAGCTCAGTTGGGTATAATAGTAGGACCCACAGGGGAGGTGCTTTAAGGTCTAGTGTGTCAGCAAAAAGAACTTTTCCTTGGTTTTCATCTGGCTTTAAACAACACTTTCTCTAATTTGAGTTTCACAGTTTAGTACTTCTGATACTGGTCTTTCACAGTCACAGATATAATGCTGCAGTATAACTACATTGAAAAATACATGGTTTTAATCTAAACAATGTTATTAATTGTAGGGGGGAAAAAAATTAAAAAGGTTTTTTTTTTTTTCCCCCAATCTAAATAAAGAAAACAAGTGATATCAGAAAAAGATACTTATCTTTCTTCTTATAAACTGCTGAGACCTACTCTTCTTTCAGATATTTACACAGAACCTTCATATTTATGTCTTATTATTTAGGAATATGTTTCAATCTTAATGACTTCCTCAAAAGGAGTTTAAAAGTTATTAAAGTGATTTAGCTAAATTCTGTTAAATTTCAGTAGCCTTAGCAAACCCAATTACTAGGAAGCCATTGAAAGATCTCTGAGATCAGGGTATTCTCCATTCAAATGACAGGGTCAAAACAAGGACTTAATGGGGTTTTTTAATCTTTTTTCTTTTCTTTCTTTTCTTTCTTTTTTTTTTTTTTTTTTTTTTCTTTTTTTTTTTATTTGCTTGATTTAACCACTATTTCCTTCTAGAAGGTCCAGTTTCTCATTCTGTAGTCACCTGTCATGACTGGAATTGTCTCCTTCTTTACAAAGAAATGCTGAAATATAGGAGTGAAGAAGCAACTGAGGCTACTTTGCCCATAACAACATCACTATGAGAAAAACGGAAGCAAAAAATGATCATGTGCCGACCTTGAAAAAGGTATTTGCTTCTTCCAGGTCAATTTTACTGTTCTCATGTAAAGCCACAGTGGCAGCCACCAGTAAACCAGGCTGCATCTCCTTCAGGTGAACAGCAAACTCAGTTGGCATAACAATTCCTTCCTTATGCTGTCTCAAGAGTTTTGGTTGCCCAGTGAAGCCACATGCCAGTATTGTCTGTAACAGATATAAATCGGGTAAGTAATCCGGTACACATACGATTGCACTCGGCAAACTCGGTACTTCCTCAGGCAGTGAAATTTAAACAGGAAAGTCAGGGGAAAGAAATAAGTCCTTTCTAAAATTTGTAAACTATCTCTCCAGAGCCTGCGCTCCAAACCGCATGCCAGAGCAGTGCCTCCTGAGCAATGAATCAGCCATTTGCCTGAACACTAAAAAAATAGCACGCTGTTGAAATCTGCACATAAAAAAGACAGATTTCATTGTGATATCCAACCCACTCCATACAAGCGGTGATTTGAAAAATCACTGTTGAAATTTCAGTAGACTACTTTGCTAAATTTCAGTAGACTACTTTGCTAAAGTGGGGGGTTTTTTTGAAAATAGTCCTAAAACAGTGATTAAAATGTGCTTGCGCTGTGCAACAGTAACTTGCTTCTGGATACCTGGGCGCTTTTGAAGGTAAGCGTGACTAGGTAGCATGTCCACCTTAAAGACAGTGGGAAAATGATGCTTAAGCAGATTAAATGAATTACACAAGAAATAGAAAGTAGACCTAGGAGGAGAATTCAGATTTCACCCTGCTACACATACAAACTACCTTTCCTTCTTTATCTTTCTGAAAGCGTTATTTGTAGTACTTTGTAACAAAAAGATTTTTAAAATCAAACTGCAATAGAACAGTTTTAATAGGTAAGGTTAAAAAAAAAAAAAACCCAAAACCAAACACAAAACCACAAAAAAAAAAAAAAAAACAAAAAAAAAAAAAACCACCACAACACACTCAACACCCAAACCCCATCTGCCTATATTGTCTAAATAGTATCCATGTGGTGGAATGTGCATTTGCTCACACCATGGCAATTTTACTTGATCATGCTGCAAATGGTTAGAAAGCCAGTAGTGCTGAATATCACTGTTGAAACAGCTCTCTCTGAAGTAGGTTCTGATCTGATCTTAATAATGGTAAAGTGCTTTGATTCCACATAAGAGGGAAAACCGTATACAGAAACTTTGTGTGCACCGTGGATATTCTGCTCCGAGAGGAATTTTACGACATCTGTTTGTATACAGGTGGTGTTTTCAATGGGCATATCATATGTTAACTACAGGTGGAAGGGTTTAAAAATGCTGTCATACAACCCTGACATACTGCCGAAGAGCACTGTCTCTGCAGAGCTTGTTACATCCCAGTAAACAGCATTTAATTTATCAAAAATTAACAACTTTAAAACTTTTGCTTATTTAAGACTTTGACAAGACTACCCTACCCACAAGGGAAAGAGTACAGTCGCAGTGTTTGCCAGCCCTTGATTCTGTTGTTACTGCAGATGTTCAGTGGAGCCTATACAGCATACTAGGAGGAAGAGGAGTGATGTAAAGTTTCTTTATTGTAAAATACAACTCAAGACAAACCTACTGACCTGGGCTTTGCAAAGCGTGAGTAGCTCATGCTTTCAGCATACTTTACCTCCTTATAGGAGTCCATCTCATGTTCATACATCATTAGGTCTCCCATTTTCAGAGCCATGAAAGCTTTAGTAAGTGTCAGGACCACTGATGGCATAGTCTTTTCTATTTTCTGAAGATAATTCACAGCTGTCAAAGGACATACGTTTGTCATGCAGGGGCTGCAGAGGATATGAGGCAGCTGCCCAGGATCAGCAAGATAGAATATTTGGAGAACTTTATTTGCTGATTCCTGTCGAAAAAAAAGCCATTTGACAGTTCAGAGCTTTCCAGATACAGTTTTCTATGGCATATAAAAGTATTGCAGGGTTGTTTTTTTTTTTTATTGTGATGGGGGTTTTTTTTATAAAACAGACAAGTACAGCTTAGCTATCGAATCACAGTGCCTTTCTCGCTTCTTTCCTCCCTCCTGGTAAAAGGATCTCTAACTGGCAGTGATTCAACCCCTATTCTGGGGTACCAAGAGAGTATCCAACACCACAGTGAACTGGTTTTATCAACTTGCACAATTTTGCCATGTACAAACAGATTGTTTTGTTACAGAAATAGGAGATGGAAGAAATCTGAGGCGGAACGTTCCTAAAACAAAAATGTCTCTGTGTGCAAGTGGGAATGACATCATTAGCAACAGCTATAATATGTTGCTTAAAAGCAGCCCAAAGCATCGAAGATGGTGCTTGCTATTTAGTCAACAAAAAAAGGAAAATAAAAACTATGGGAAAAAGAACAACTGTAAAACTAAATAAGCAACTCGTTATTCTCAAAGGGAACTTAATTAAAATGTGACATGCAGTTCTTAAAATCGGAACTAAATCAACAGATTAAGGAAAAAAAAATCAATGTTTATACCTTACTTAATTCTTCATCTAAGTCTTCATTAAGAGAGTGAGTTAAGTAAAATATAAATCCTTTCTCATACGTCTGCATTTCATCACCTTCTGAAGCTAGTCTCTTCAAAACTTCAGACATGGATAAACCTGACATTCTGTAATATGGCAAAGCAAGGTGGTAATCCTTTGTGTCAAACCTGAAGGCAACAGAGAGTGAGGGGAAAAAAGAACAAAAACAACTAAGGCCGCACTTGCCATTGTTTGTAAGAACTAAAATAATCTATCAAACAAAGTTGCAGACACACCAGTATCTGCAAATACTTAGCTCATATTCGATGTCATGTTGTATTGTGTTCAATGATAATAAAGACGATCAGATACTGAAGAGATGACCAGATTAAGTTGTTTTCGTAGAACACAAATATTTATATTAAATATGCAATGCTAATGTAAACCAGCAAAGAATGATAGATTTTTGGTATAAAATTATTGGAAAGAAAAGCTTACCTATATCACTTTGACATCTAAAACATACCTGCTGTAGCAGTCTCCTAAGAAGGCACAGCTTTCTCTGAATGCTCTCAGAAGTTCTTCTTTCTCATCTGATTTAAGGAAATGAGGGTCCATTATAGCTGCTCTGACCAGTAAATGAGCCTCACTTAGAAGATGGATGCAACTCTCAGTTTTCACATTTTCGTAAGTTCTACTATAGTCTACCTAGAACAGACACAGGATATACCTAGGCTACTGGCAAAAAGTAAGAATATACAGGAATGATTCTAGTAAGAGAAGCAGCCATTTGAAATAGGATTATGGGCTATTCATGAGAAATACATTACTTTATATTCAGCAGTGACATGCGTCAGTTATTAATTAACAGTACTTATTTTTACTCATCAAACAACAAAAGCAAGAGTTGGGCAATACCATTTCTCTGTAAAGCTGAATGGTTGAAACAGTGTTTATAATATATAAATTCCAGCCAGGCTCTGACTCAAAATTTGTTCTGGATTTGATGTTGTCAGCCTTTCTGGAGCTAGAGAGAAGGAAAATAGTTGTCAGTGTCCATATGAACACTATGCAGCTAAAGAAAACTTACTCACTTGATAATTTAAATGCACAAATAGGTATGTTTGCAGTCTAGTAAATATTTGAGAAGTAAACTATGAATTTTGATCACACTGACCAATAACAAAGTGGGGATAGCCATACTCATACACCAGGAACATCATCAAAACTATCTCCTACCTCTTCTCCTTGGCTTAACACCAGGTGGTACCAGATACGTACATGAAGTTAAGTAATTCAAATTAGCTAAGATGTTTACTCACATTCTATAAGGACTTACTGCATGCTTGTCCCTGCGGTTCTATTAAAGCGTTTGCCAAAACATGGCATAAAAAGCCATTTGAATGCTTTTACTCTGGCACATTGGCTAGGTCTACAATGCCCTATGGCTTAAACACTGTAGGAAAACACAGACTTTTCTGTTCTGTTTGGGGGGAATTTATTTTTTTTTTTTAACTCTTCTAGGATATTTATACCATTATTTTCAAATGATGGTGTTAAGTGGACTAGTATTTGTTAAATGTGTTCTTTACAGAAGGTAAAAAGCATATATTCCTCAAATGTCAAGTACAATCTTTGAAAACAACACAACTGGCAGAAGAAATAGTGTTTTATACGCATAACACTACGGTGTTTTGGATGCCATTCTCCTTGATGGGCTTATCCTCATCTTCTCCTGAATAATGTCTGTTCTAGGCTTTAAGAAATACTAGTATCTTCAATCAACTACAGCTGTCCCCCTTTCATTAATGTACTTGAACGGAACTTAATAAATATGACTCACAATCTTAATAATGTTATTTTAACATTACTTAGGAAAGTGAAATTATTTACAATCTTGAGTAACTTATTTTGTTGATTTCAAGCATTTGTGACCCTACCTTATTTCTTCTGTGTTAATACAGTAGAATTGAAAATAATAAATGCTTCATTTCTGTTCTCATGCACTAACTAGGAAATTATTTCCAAATAGCTTTTCCATAGAGGAACCTCTCTTCAACAAATTCTGCAATGTACAGAGGTATAAATAGCCTCTACCCAAAAGACACAATTCCTTACAGCATCCTTCTTGTGGGCTTTCTTCTTTCAGTAATGTCTTCTGTGTCCGCCTTAGTCAAAAGAATTATATGTTTTTTAAAATGACAGATAGCTCTTGGTCCTATAAAAAGCTGCATTCTTAACGTGCAGACATCCAGTGAGACAGGTGGACAGGCCTATAAAGGAAAGTGATTGGTTTGTAATTTCAGTTACTATGTACGTTTGAGTCTTTAAATTTTAAAACGTATAGGAAAAAAATTACCTTTTGCCAATCATCCAACTCTAAAAGCATTCACTGGCTTTCCTAACTTTGAGTGTTTCACTTAAGCAAGTGTAAAAATGCTCATAAAACTATGACGCAAATCATTTAACAATGGGTAAGAAAAAGTAAAATCATTTCAATCTTCAAAGCAACTACACAGTTTTAGCTGCGTGTCTCAAAATAACTGAGCTTGGGGGAGATGCCTGATGTAAAACTTAACCCTAAATAGTTTGAATGTGGTCAAGTTGCAAAAGACTACCGGACATGGTTATAAAAGTCTTGATTTTAGTTGCTTATAAAAAAGCAATTACAGATGGAAGAATGATGTTTGCTTGCCTATTTTTAGATTACATACCCAGTATTACTTTCATGATCTCCTGTTCAGTATGCACCTTTCACATAAAACTTACCCTATCATCTACACTGGACTAAAAATGGAAAAAAATGCAACCTCATTTGTCCAAAAATATTCTAAATTTACAGCTTTGGGAACATAAAATACCATACTTACAAATTAACATACACAATGAAGCAAGGAAACACAGAATCGTGCGCGTATCCTGCTTTTTGAAGACATCTCAAAATTTCTCATAAAGAGGCAGAGGGCTGCAGTGGTGACCAGGAGGCTCTAAATTGCCCCAGGCTAGTCAGAACCAGCCAGCTCTGAAACTGATGTCCACACCAGAGGAGGGGTGCTCCAGGGGGACTACAGCCCATGGACAACCCATACCAGGGCAGGGGTGCCCCACAGTCCATGGAGGACCATGCCAGAGTGAGTCTGCAGCCAATGGAGAGCAAGCTGCAGTATGGACATCCATGAAGGGCTCAAGCCTGCAGACCACCATTATCTGCACAGCTCCTCAAGCCTCCTGTTTGGGCAGGAGGCAGCCTGTTGCCCAGCGGGGGTAATTGAGATGGATGTAATGCAGCCCACAGTGGAAATACAGAAAGCTCTGACTGTAAAAGGGACTCGTGTTTGTATTCTTTATCCCAGGACCTCTGTGGAGAGCAGAGAATACTTGCTTCGTTCTTGAAAATTTTATAATTCTACTGTCCTATGGTTTCTTTATGTCTGCTGTCTACATGCTCAGAAGACATCCTTAAATGCTAACTTAAAATACAGAGTTCAGTCTATCTTCCTGGTATTTTTAATTGATGTATATCCCAATCTTTACAACTTGATAGATTTTTACTGGTAAGCAGTTTAAGGAAGACGAAAAGCCTAGCTCTCCAAGAATCAAAAGCCCTCCTCATAAAACATATACACTGAGTATCTGGTCAGACTTATTCAAGTGTCTCCTTTCATAAAAACTGTTTTTTCAAGGATATCTAAGAGAAAGCTTGTCAGCTGCAGTAAGGTAAAACTCTGCATCCTTCATTCAGATTTATGCAAGAAATCATGGAATTTAGTTCAAAATATGATTTTATAGCTTTTAGTAGTTTTGAAAACATTCTACTAATGGTCTAGAATCTTAAGTGGCTCTAAGATTGTTTCACTGGGAGATGTATATACCGTTAAAATATAACGTGCCACAGACTGAAGTAAAATATTATTTTTTGATGTTATTTATTGGTTCAGGCAATAGAAACTAAAAGGATTTCAGAAGGAAACATAAGGAAACTAAGTGCCACAGTACTACCCCCATTTTTTTCCGAGATGCACCTTCAAAGTTGTATCAATATATGGATCCTCATCACGGGCTGCTGCTGCACTACACCGGACTGTGAAACACTGCAGGTTCTCACTAGAGGGAAAGAAGAAACCACAGTAATGAAGGGAAAGAAAAAAAAAAAAAAAAAAAAGATTACTTGCAAAAATCAAGTAGCCGAAACTACAAAGAATTGGATCTTTTTCCTTTGTAGAGATGCATCTTAAAGCCTAAATAGGAGGATGTGCTTCATTGTCACATGACCCTACCCATAGGGTTCCAGGAGGCTATGAAGAACATATCCCAGGGGGGAAAAAAAAAAGACCAACAAAGAAAAAAAGCCACAGCTTAGAGAAATATTGTAATACTATGAGCAAAATCACAAACATTGTACCTTGTAATGACATGCAGGAACTGTGGAGTGAGAACTGCCTGCTCTGACTTCTCTGAATATTGGTAGGTAGAAACCAGTTCTACTACCTTCCCAACAGAGTAGAGATATCCAACATGAGGTAAAGAGAAAAAGCAAAAGAGACTCAGTAGTTCTCTCTTGTTCTCAGTTTCCTTGTGGGCTGTCATAGAACTTCCTAGATGTAACAATAAGAAAGGCATTTTATATACGTCATAAATCAAAACTTGGCAATTCCTTTGCAAGCTTGATGCCTTAAAAATACTATCAAACCTGCCCAGGTGGAAGACTGTTTTTACTAGTAGCTAGTGAAGAGAAAAAGAACTTTATAAAGATCAGTGTACAGGTTGGATCAGTGCATGGGTTAAAAAGCTGTATGTCGTGTTACCTCATTTGGAGGCATTTTTAACAAACCAAAGTGAAAAAAATTCTATAGATGTAACAGCCTCTGAAAGTCCTGGCAGATTCATCACAAATAAGCATCCAAGGATTGAATGACCAGCCTGATCATAGACAACTACTTGTGAGCTGAGATGAATGCTCTTCCAGAGCTGTAGTGGCAGTGCACCAAAATACAGGGATTCCTTAAGGGAAAGAAAGGCTGGGAATGGCAGAATTGATTTATAAAGCTCCATTGGCAGGTAAAGGCTGCGTTCAGATTCTAATGGCTCTCTTGTCAAAGACTGTAAATGACAAGAGAACGTAAGATAGCTGGAGTTAAATGGCAAGTAGCTTATTCTGTTGAGTTCTGAGCTGTAACTTAACTAAGGCTTTGCTAGTTAGCAGACAGACAATGCAAGCTGGGCGAGCGGTCAGCAAAGCTGATTGATAACATACAGGTTTAAGTTTTTCCATGGGTGTGTTGGGGCTTGAGCAAACGTGTATTTGTGAACCCCTAAAATCTGCATTTATCCCTTGTAGTTTTAATTAAATCCCGCCAGAAAGGTAACTTCTATCTTAATGATCATTAAGGTTTACTACTCTGATTTCCACTGTTGACTAATTAGAGGCAGCCTTATACCCTATAACACTGAGGACAATTTTAATCATGCAATGTAAAGATGGACTATTTTGTGATGTAAAATTAATCAGTAGAGAACTCATAAAATCTGATTTAGTCTTTCTCTGCTGGTGTGGTGAATTGATAATATAGGTCAGGGTTTATGCAGAACACGGAAAAACATGAAGATTTTTGTTAATAGAAGCTCAGTTTAAATAATTGTAAATGGAAGAAAACCCTTAATGTAAAAGCAAATCACACATAAACAGTGCACAAATCAGAATACAAAAATAAGCTCCTTCCCTTCCAGGCCATAGTGCATCCATGCACATCCATCTACCTGTCTGGTATACGGGAAGCAGTTGAACAGAATGCAGCTTTGTCTCTTCACAAAACCCAAAAGGCGACTGGTCAGGAGTAAAACGTCTAGAGGGAAAAAAAAAAAATGCAAAACAACAACATGAGACCTCAGTGAGGAATTATTCTGAGCTACTTTGGACAAGTAAACAGTACTAGCTGTAATAGGCATAGCTGATATTTCAGTATGCAACAAGTCGTCTTGTGCAGCCCCACTAGTAACATAATTAACGTGGCAATGCCAAAACACAGCTGGACAACTATCTTGAGTTCTTGCAACAACAATCCTCTTTGCTTGCCTACAAGATGTGTGTCAAAGTTTTGGATCACTGGAAGACAGTGCTATCTCTAATCCTACTTTTCTTTCCTATTACGTGTCCTCCTTTTACCTGCTTTTCACCATGACATCAGTTCTTTCTCAGTTTTGGATAAAAGTTTAATGGCTTTGATAATTAAAAAAATAAAATGTAGTTCACTGCTTAAGATACTTGTTAAATTCCCTCTTCTAGAGAAAGGGATAATTTTTTTTTTTTTTTTTTTTTGCCATAACTTTTGATGCAAGCTGCAGAATAAACAGAAGGCAGTTCCTTGGTTAAGGTTACACAGACAGGACTGCTATCGGTGTTGTGTGTAATCCCTTAAAGTAGGCCTCTCTAAATAATTTTACACAAACTGCTTCAGAGTAAGGTGAGTAAAACTTAGGTTTGCTAGTTCAGCATGAAAGTACAAAACTATGGGTGGTCTGCATTGGCACAGGTTGCCCAGAGAGGCTGTAGAAGTCTCCATCTGTGGAGATACTCAAAACCTGACTAGACAGGGTCCTGGAAAACCTTTCTAGCTGACCCTGCTTGAGCAGGGACGGGGGGGTGTATTGGACTAGATGGTGTCAGGAGGCTCCTTCTGACCTAAATGATTCTGCCATCCTGTATGCTGAGAAAAGACCATCCCTTCTGATACATCACAAGAGAAGCAGCCGCACACGCTCTTCACAGCATAGAAGGATGTATGATGAAAGCAGACGTTAAATATCACTAGACCTGCCAAACTGCCAAAGTTCCATTCTATTTCAATTTTAACAACTAGTCACATTCTCCAGATAAAATGAAACTTAGGATTTGCAAGGCCACAAGCTGTCCAGCTGTGAGATGAGCAGATTCAAGGTGCACTGGGTGAAGAACCGTCTGGAGAGCAGGGCTCTACAGGGCTGTAGTGAGTAGGGCTACATGTCGCTGGCAACCAGTCATCATCAGTGTTCCTGGGGCCAGTGCTGTTCAAGCATCATGATCATTTTGATCAACCATCTGGAGGCAGGAGCTGAAAGCCCCATTATTAACTTTCTAATGATACCAAAATGGGAGATGCTGTTGACTCTCTTGAAGGACAAGAGGTCTTGCAGAGGGATCAAGATAGACTGGAGCATTGGGCACTCATCAATGGCATGAAATGGAACAAGTCCACAAGTCCAAGTGATGGATTCAGCACCTAGGGTGAAGTAATGCCGGGCACAAGTATAAACTGGGAAAGGCCTTGCTGGAGAACAGCCCTGCAGACAGGGACCCGCTCAACAGTCAAGGAAGTAGAAGCCAGCAGCATGCCCTGGCAGACAAGAGGGCAAAATGCATCCTGGGATGCATCAAACAGCACGACCAAATGGTCAAGAGAGAGGATAATCCCTCTGCATTCAGCATGCTGTGGCCTCACCTTGAGCGCTATGTGCAATTCTGAGTCCCACCATTTAAGAAGGATGTTAAAGTACCCGAATGCAACCAGATGAGGCAACAAAGCTCGTGACAGGACTGACATGGTCTGCAGGGCATTAGCAGTCTGGATTCAAACAGGGCAGCTGACCCGAGTTAGCTACAGGTGGGACCCATTCCAGAAACCTCACACTCAGCATAAAGGAGGGGATTTGCCACGAAGAGAGGGTTTCCTGCTTGGGCTCCTTCTGACCTTGTTCTGCTTCCTGCTCCTGAGGATGCCCTTCCATTTACTGGGATGGCTGCGTGTTTGCTGGGCTGAGTATCACTTTGTTTATTTTATACTGGAGTTGGGGATAGTTTGGCTGTTTTACTGGATCCATTTTCACTTAAACCTGTGACTCTGTTCTCCTTTTCCTGGTCTCCATTCTTGTCTGAGGAGGAGGGGCCGTGAGGTAATAAAGCAACTGCTGTAGTTTAGCTCTGGGTATAGGCTAAACCTAGACACTTTCCTATGACATTATTTCCTCCATGAAAGCAAAGCCAGACAACCAAATAAACAGCACCTTATAAAAAAACCTCAAGGGGGGGGAGAATGAATTTTTCTTTCTGTGAGATGTTGACCATGGCTCATTTTTGTTTCTTGTAGTGAATTAACCCCTAAAGGGGAAAATTAACTTGTAATACCTGAAAAGCAGATACTGTACTTGGAAGTGCTTTGTGTCTTCTGTAGGTAACTCTGTGGATTCCAGTGTGATGGGTATCTCGCATAGCTTACTTTCTTCCCCAAGCAGTTCCACTGGTTTCTGACATATGATGAAGTCATCTAATTCAAGCTGCAAAGTATGTGTTGAAGAGCCTTCGTCCTTTACACCTTAACAATGAAAAGGCTGTATTAATTGTTCAAACCATTCAATTTAGCAGTAACAAAGTGATGGTACCGCATCAATTAAATACTCCAGTTACAGCTATCTAGCTTTGGCCACCTCAAAACTTGAGATTTTGAAGATGGCTACACTAGATGATGCGAACAACCCTTCATTTAAGCCTCAACCGTCTGAATGCAGAAGAGTCGAGATTTCTGAAAGAACAGGTAAGCTGCTCATTTTAAGGAAAGTCCAAAGCAACTTCGTGCTGTAAATGGCTGACCATCAAAAAATGTTCTAATTTGGCTGGAGAGGTTTTAAGAAGGAAAAGGCAGCTGTGATATCAAGTTATCTTAAACTCACAAGTTCTGGAAAGGAAATACTAGCATTCAGAAAATAATTTGAAC
This sequence comes from Megaceryle torquata, assembly GCA_024611175.1. Taxonomy (NCBI): domain Eukaryota; kingdom Metazoa; phylum Chordata; class Aves; order Coraciiformes; family Cerylidae; genus Megaceryle; species Megaceryle torquata. The sequence continues at coordinate 3,429 of JANIJG010003201.1, read as the reverse complement.
TCTTCTATTTAGTTTTCAATAATAAAAATAACTGGGGCCGGGATGCCATTATCTGAGATAAGATCTATCTTCCCTCATTGAAGAGTGTTGCAGTTTTTATTTTCTCCATCTAAGAAGTCTTATTTACTTTTTTTTTCTAGGTACAGTTTCCATTTCTAAAAGTCCATTTTCTGTTTTAAATTTATTCAATTATAAAGTAAGGATTTTCCAAAGATTTGTTGGTGTTCACCTAATACACCTGGAAATGAGTGAATTAGTCACATATGGACTGAGATTTCTTGCAGTACATAGGAATGAAACTTACTGAGTAAATCTACTTCGGGGACTTCCTAGGATTTTGAGGCTAGCCCCTGAAATAGGAGATTTGCTGATGTGTTGCTTCTGCAGGGTCTGAGCCTACTAACAGCTACAAAAACGCATATGCATCGCCACAGAAGCACTGCCAAGTGTGTAAACCAGGATGTATGGTCTATTTTGAGGTTCATGAAGTCTTCATTTGACCTCCCCCCTCTCCTTTAGAAGAGGCACGTGTGTATTTGGCCAGCAACACCGATACGATTAATTTTTCTGAACATAGCACACTAAACTAGTACTGCTTTGATTTGGCCCCATGATGGCACTCCAGAACAGGGACCTAATTCTGTATCTGTGGATATTCTATTCTGAAAGTGTCTACAGAATGATGGCATATTTAAGTGTGTCCTCCAGCTGCAGGTGATAAAACTTTTCATGTACTACAATAGTCAGCTGGCAGTCCCAATATGATCAGAAAATATTTTCTGAAGGACGGTGACTGAGCATACTTTAAGAGTAACAGGAATCAGCAGATTCTTGGAAATAAGATTTAATTTCTGTACTTACCTCTATTCACAGGCTTTTCTAGTGTACTAACTCTATAAGCACATTGCTCTGTCCTGTCTGTGCTTTGCTGGACCAGTTCCAGTTTCAGGATCAGAACATCCAGCTCTGTTGTTATAGCTATATGCCTGGCACAAAATGCAACTTCAGCAGGAATGAGGTTGTCAATGTGTAAAATTAAGGACCGTTCAAAGTCTAACATGGTCAAATTCTGGTTTATGACCAGGTATTTCAAACAGAACATGACTAGTTTATTTTTGCAGCCCACAAGAAGATCTCCATTTACAGGACAACAGGAAATGCACAGCGGAGGATCTGAAAGTGGCATTTCCACAACTGACATCTGTTCTTTTAAGGTTTCACTGTATGACTCTTCCATCTTGTGACCAACCATACGAACACAAACACGAGAACTCCCTGCAGACATGCATCTCCAGTTCGTATACACTCTTAGGAAAGTTGCTTTGCTTTTTTCTTCAATTGTCACCAGATAGTCTCCTTAAAAGAAAGCAGCGGTAGTGATATATCATTAAAGCGTAGATGACAGAGATTTTGAGCTATTTATTTGCTATATTGCATTACAAAGAACATCTTGAAGTTCTCAGCTTTAAAAATTAAAAAAAAAAAAGTTTTCAACAATTTTCTTCTTTAAGGGAATCTGAAGTGCAAGGACTTCTATATAGGTCCTTATTTAAGTCCAGGCTAACTCCTAAGGGAGCCTACTTTATGAGTTGTGATTGTAGACCAGGGTGTTTCCCCTCCCGGAACATCCATTAAGGAGGCAACGTTTTGTTCCCTAAAGACGAGGGAAAGTCATGGACTCGGGAAGAGGGGGGGAATGAGCTCGAGTGCCCCCCCCCCCCCGCCTCGTGCTCTGAAGTGTGTGTTTAAAAAAAAACAAAACAAACAAGGCCAGGGAAGGAGCACAGGCTCCAGACTCCCACCTGGGGGGGGAAGACCGCACACACGCCGTTGTCCTACCAGCGCGCTTCCAGCCCTTCTCGCCGCTCTCGGATCGACCTGGGCCCCAGCCGGGAGCCCTGTGCCGCCCAGCCCGGCGAGGGAAGCCTCGCTCTCTCCCCGGCGCAGACCGAGCGCCTCCGCTCAGACCCTCCGCCCCGCCGGCGAAGCCCGTAGGCCTCTACCCGCACTCGAGCCGCACATTCCTCTGCCGAGCATTCCCGGACCCACCGGCGAACGACACTGACCTGCCTGGCTGTGCGCCATGCGCTGCACGGGACCCAGCGTGGCGAAGGAGCCCAGAGGCTCGCAGCGGCCCTGGTCGCGCACGGCGAACACTTCTACCCTGCAGCTGGCCGCCGTGCTGGCCACGAACAGCACATCGCGGCCGCAGCAGAAATGCGCCGGCTCCTGCTTGCAGGGCACTACTCGCTGTGACCCGAACGGGTGCAAGTTGTAAAGCTGCACCATAGTCCCCGAGAACCTCCACTACCGCAGCAGAGAGGGCGGCCGCAGGCCTCCTGGCACGGCGCGCGGCTTCCGCAGCGTCCGTGGGCAGGGCGGTGCGCGCAGCCCCCGGAGCCGCCTACCGCCGGCGGGCGGACGGCCCGCGCTCGCCGAACCCGGCCGCTTCCTCGACGACGGAGCGCGGAGGTGTTCGTGGGGATTGCCGGGGTTCTTTTCACCGTCGGGGCGCGCCTCGTCCTGTTCTGCGGGTTGCGTCGTACCAATTTCTGTGTGGTATCAGGGTGACTTCGCTCTGTTAGCTCCCCAGGCATCCTCCCGGTGGCAGCGACTCGCGCCACACGCGGCCAGCAGCTGCGTGCACTGGGGACAGCTAAACTGGAAGCGATTTTTGAAATGTGTGAGGAGGGACTGGGAATGGTGGCTTAGAAATAAAAGCACTTTCCGATGAGCGTTGTGGGCCGGAGGTGTGTGTTCGAGTGGCCTCCCTTAGGGTGGGTCACGCAGTAGCTCGGAGCGCGGCTCGGAGCTGGAGCAGCTGCCGCAGGCAGCATTTCTGCCTGACGCAGCAGCCGGCTGCGCCTGGCACCTCTGGGTCTCCTGGATACGAAAACAAAGGCATTTCTTCTTTTAAATACAGCAGTTCTTTCTTTAGAACTTCATAAATTGTGCATACCCCGTATGCTTTACCGATGTTAGTTACAAATACTGCTGAAAGTAATTCCCTTCAGGGTGTCTAGAATATGTAGCCCTTTTCATCCAGTCTGGTTTTATAGAACGTGTATGGAAGGCGGTGGGGGAAGACGAAGAAGGAAAAAACTAGAAAACCACGAATCGAACCAAACTTACAAACCCCCAAAGCAAAACGCTGAAGTGTTTTCTCCTTTTCAGGATTCGGGACTAAAAAGAATTTAAGATAGTCAGGAGTTGTTACCTGGGCTGAGCATCCTACGATTTAACTTTTTGAAAGTGTTTATAAAGCTGTATTCATTTGAACGTTAAAGATTTATTTTTTACGTTACACTCCCCCCCCCCCCCTTTTTTTTTTTTCATTTTTTTCTTTTTTTTTTTTTTTTTTCTTTTGTTGGGGTTGGGGTGTTGTCGTCGTTATTGCGGATTGGTAGGTGACATGTTCTACGTGACCAG
>JANIJG010003199.1:0-15938 GCA_024611175.1 Megaceryle torquata | reverse complement strand
AACTATACCCACCCTGCTCCCCCCAAAAAGTAGAGAAAAATATCTGATCCTAATCTCTTCCATATATTTAAACCTCAGAAGTTATATATAATAAATTGGAGATAACAAGAGGGAAGGATGGTCTTAAATTTAGATAATCCCTTCAACAGGACTACTAAGAACTAATTGCTGCATGTGATATTAAGTTTTAGGCAGGAAGCAGAAATCTCATTGAAGATTTCTAGCACTTTATGTAACATGACAAGGGAATATTAAAGCTTTCTAAAACTGCTTCATTCTTGTTTGCCTCCATTTGATCATATGCAACTTCTGTGAATTATCCCAAAGGAAGACACATATATTTTCTGTTTCCTGTCTTTAGATTATAAAGCTGCTTTTCTTTTTTCTTAAGAAGCAGTAGTATGCAAAATACATTTACTGTTTGATAGGATATGGTAGAGTCATTACCTCTCAAACAGAAAACAAAATCCAAGAGACAATCCTTTTATAAAGTAGAAAACAAAAAGTAGGAAACAAATAGTTGCATTTTTATTTGTACATATGAGCCTATTTACATATACATCCATAATGTAGTCCCGTATGACCTATCTACTCATTAGCTTACTGGTTCTTGCAGCTATCTAACATCTGGGTTTCTTCAGGACATACTAAATTTTGAAGAGGCCACTGGCTTTTTCGATCAGCTAACCAGGTCATTTCATACAAAGAAGAGGACTGAAGAAAAGCATAGTCAGGCTTACAGGAAAAAAATGTTGGCATATTGCCTGACAATTCTATGGAAAAGGAAAAAAAAAAGATGTTTATTTAATTGAAAATTTACTATACTGTTCACACAGATGGTTATGCTGTTTGAAATCAAACATCTTTGACCTTGAAAGTTTGCAGATTGAAAGTTCATTAGTTTCTTTGGTGGGGAAAAGTGCTATTGCTCTATTGCTGTCCAATACACTGCATTCCAGTAAAATGGAAAATAGGTGAAGGTGTCATTATATGCAAACATCTCCTATTGATTTAAAAATCCATCCTGGCAAAATGTGGAGTAGATATTTAAAATGTGCATAGTGCATGAAATTACTTCACATTATGGGTAATGCATGCCTTGTAGCAATTATGTCACTTATGCTTACACTAATTAAGTGTTGATGTGTGAGCTCTAAGTTGCAATGATGTTGTTAACTAATGTACATAAATATTCCCTTTAAACTGTAATTGCACTTTGCCATAACTCAAAAGAAGATATGCTCAACTGGAAGTACACATTTCTGTTACCTTAAGGAACAGACTACAAACTTCAGACTGTCAGTAAATACAATGTTTGAGCTTTATATTATAACCTAAAAAATTATTTTTTTATAGAGTACATTATACACTCCTGTTAGAAAAATTTACATATTACCCATTTAACAGGATAGCAACAATGTAGAGGTGAAAACATTCCAGCCTACAAGGGCGGAATACCCCAAACCTGAAGGGTGCAATGTGACTTAATCCACAATTTATCTACAGTAGACGTAAAGTGCACTGTATTTCTGTCAAAAGACCAGAGCTAATCTTGGGAAAATTTGTGGTGTTCTACCCATTTGGTGAATGTAAGATTTATGATGGCCTAAAGTTAAAGTCATTTTTTTAACACTAGAAATTAATTCTCTATTCTAAAACTAATGTTCAAGAAGATTCAGAAGCATGTGTTAACCAGAATTCTCTTTTTAACAAGTGCAGTGGCAATGCCTTGAAACCACAGAGCAATACTGTCTAGAAGACACATCTCAGGCCATTTCAGGCCTGATAAGAGCCAGTTCTGGAAAACTAATAGGTCATTTTATAAAATATGCCTTTGTGAGCTAAGAAGAAAATGCCTACTAGTGTTCTTTATTGTGTTTGCAACAACATAAGTTGACTTGCACTAAGAAGACAATGAGCAGAGAAAACAATGATCTTATCATTCTAGGCAGTGTCAGCTGGAGCAAAAACTGCTATCCTATAAACCTCAACTATATTTAGAAAACCAATACTCCGTGGGAGAAAAACCAAGACGTTTATATGTTAAGTGCTGGGAACTACATGAAATTCAACCTTCTTCTTTAGTAAAAGATTAGGCTCATTCTACTTCTGTTCAGGAAATATTCTTCAGTTAGTTACAATCTCTCACAATATCCTTCTGGACAAAATGTCCAGCACACAGCTAGACAAGTCCATAATACATTGAGTGAGAAACTGGCTGATGGGTTGGGCTGAAAGTATTACATAAGGCTGGTGGTCAGTCAACAGTGAGGTTCACCAGGGCTCAATTTTAGTTCCATAATGTTTTCATAAATGATCTGGATGCAGGAATACAAAATACTAACTAAGTTTGTTGATGATACAAAACTAGGAGGAACTAAGGACTCCCTTGAGGGTAGATAGGCCTTACAGAGAGATCTAGTTAGATTTGAGAGCTGGGCACTCAGCAACCATATGAAATTTAATAAAAGCAAGTGCAGGATTCTCCACCTGGAACAGGGTAATTCTGGTTGTACATAAAAGCTGGGGCATGGGAGGCTGGTGGGCAGCCTTGTGGAAAGTGAGTGGAGGGGTTTGAGCTGATGGTAAGTTGCATATGAAGTTGCATATGTGTCAATAGTGTGCCCTGGCAGCTAAAAGGGCCAACTATGTCCTCAGGCGTTTCAAGCACAGCATTGCTACCCAGTCAAGAGAGGTGACTGTCCCACTGTACACTGCACTGATGTGGCCCCACCTCAAATACTATGGGCAGTTTTGGGAGCCTCAATATAAGGACATCAACCTACTAGAGTGTGTCCATAGGAGGAAAACCAAGCTGGTGAAAGGCCTTGAAGGCAAGACTTCAGAGCAGTGGCTAAGGTCACTTGGTTTGTTCAGCTTGGATAAGAGAAGGATGATGGGTGACCTCAAAGCAGTCTACAACTTCCTTAAGGAGGGCAGGAGGGGGATGTGTTGATTGCCTCTCTCTGGTGACCAGTAACAGAACACATAGAAATGGAATGAAGCTGCATCAGGGAAAATTCAGATTGGATACTGGGAGAAGGTCCTTCACTGAGAGACTGGTTAATTACTGAACCAGGGTCCCCAGGGATTTGCAGAGGATACTACATGTACTCCTTAAGTTGCAAAGGTATGTACACAGCAGAAAAAAAAACATTGAAGCCAAGAAACAAAAATCTTGCAGGGATATCATGTCCCCAGCAGCTTGTGGGAATATGTTTCAAAGCTCATGGCAGATGCATAACAACTAAAAGCCTGTTCTTCCAGAAATTTAAACCTACTGTGAGAGATTTTTGGGGGTCTTGAAAGAACAAAAAATCTGTTTTACCAAGACAATCAATGTCGCTGTACATACGGTCCATAGATTACTTGAAAGTATTATCACAATTAAAAATAAGAAAATCTCAAAGGCTTTAAAGAATCAGAGAATCAAAGAGGATTTAAGGTACCTCTTCTGTTTCAATGTACATTGAAATTTACAAGGTGGTCTCTACTGTGGTCATTGAATCATAGAATCATCAGGGTTGGAAAAGACCTTAAAGATCATCTAGTTCCAACCCCCTGCTGTGGCCAGGGACACGTCCCACTAATCATGTTGCTCAGAACCCCATCCAGCCTGGCTTTAAAAACTTCCAGGCATGGGGCTTCCACCACCTCTCTGGGCAACCTGTTCCTGTGTCTCACCACCCTCATGGTGAAGAACTTCTTTCTAATGTCCAATGTGAATTGACCCATCTCTAGATTTAATCCATTCCCTCTAGTCCTGCCACTACTCAACATCCTAAAAAGTCCCTCTCCAGCTTTCTTGCAGGCCCCCTTAAGATACTGGAAGGCCACAATAAGGTCTCCCCAGAGCCTTCTTTGCTAGACTGAACAGCCCCAACTCTCTCAGTCTGTCTTTATAGGAGAGGTGCTCCAGCCCACTGATCATCCTCGTGGCCCTTCCTGGACACTTTCCAGAGTGTCCATATCTTTCTTGTAATAGGGGCTCCAGAACTGGACACAGTACTCCAGGTGGGGTCTCATGAGAGTGGAGTAGAGAGGGAGAATCACTTCCCTCGACCTGCTGGTCACTCTTGTCCTGATGCAGCCCAGGATATGATTGGCTTTCTGGGCTGCAAGTGCACACTGACAGCTCATGTTGAGCTTCCTGTCTACCAGTTTCTCTTTTCCTCTTTTTTTTTTTTTCCTCAGTTTCTTTAGGGCTGCTCTCAAGTCAGTCACTGCCCAGCCTATATTGGTGCTTGGGATTTCCCTGGCCCAGATGGAGGTCCTTGCACTTGGTCTTGTTAAACTTCATTAATTTGACATGGGCCCACCTCTCCAGCCTGTCAAGGTCCCTCTGGATGGCATCCTTTTAAGTTTTCAAAGCCTATTCTGTTTTAGTTTAATCTCGGAGAAGTCAAAGCTTGGCTTTCCTAAAAATAGGCTTTTAAAACGTATTCAAAATAATGTCCAAGTCTAGCAGAGGTTGCTCAAAAGCATTTAATGGCAGTTCTGTCCTGATATTGTAGGTGGTCTGAAGACACCAGTTTATAAGGGACTTCTGTTGAGCTTGCATGTGTGACTGCACTATACATTTGCTTTGTAGTACTAGGAAGCGTAAGCAAATGAATTGCCCTCTGAACTAGTGTTGCTTTCTATTTTGTGAAGATATTGCTTATGGCAACATTACAGTCATTAAAGTGTGTTTATAGCTTGTTAGATATGATGTTACTTTTATTCTGTGGTTTGCATTCATGTTCTCATCTCTGTCCTGTAAACAAGCTCTGACAGGAATGAAAAACAATGCACATTCTTTACACTTAACACCTTCACCTCCAAACTTGTTCACCTAATATAAAATTCCTTTCCTCTTTCTGTTTACTGGAAATAGCTTTGTGACAACCATGAGTCCCACACTAATGAATTCTGTGACCATTCACTAATAAGGCTTAATGAAAGGAGTTTATATATCACCATGTATACTGCAGAAGCTGCATCCCCTGGTGAAACTGTACCATAAGCAGAAAGCCATCAAGGCAACCTTTGCACATGGAGGAAGATTTCCTGGATATAAGAAAAGTTCAAAAAAAGTCCAAATGATCCTGCTTGAAAAGGCAGTTAACATAATTTAAAAAGTGTAAAAGGCAACAAGTTAGGTACTTTCCATAGTACCCATGGAAAGTGATCTGTTTTGTTCTGCCTATCAGCCAGTTGAGATATTTTGGCTGAAATATGAACAGTGCAGAACCAAGACCCTCAACACAGTAAGTAATGAGCTTCTTTTTCCTCAATGTGTGGGCAAAGCTGGTTTTTTTTAGGAATCTTATAAAAGAAACCCAAGAAAAGGTTGAAGACAGTCTAGTAGGTAAATGTATTTTTTAAAAAGAAGGGCTGTCCCTTTTTCATTTAAGTTCAAATAACCTCAATTTTGTTTATCATTCTCTGTCTCATATTTTCTACCTTCCTACCCAAAGTAGGGAATAAACAATGTCTTGGGTGACCACAGTAAATTAAACCAGAATATTGGTTATTAGGTTCAGTAACTACAACAACCACTTTTTTTCATGCAAGGCTGTATGCACAGTGTGCAATGAACTCTTTAGCTGTGAGCAAATGAAGGCCAGTTCTGAACCTTATGCAAAGAATGTGGTCTTAATTTTGGTAGAACAATTGATAAAAAACACGACACCTGTGTTTCAAAGTGAAATCAATTACATATTTATTTAAAGACTTTGTTGCAATAGAGTACTTAAAATGGATACTTCCAAGTCTGTTCAACACTATGTGTATGTTTACCCTTAAGCATATATTGCATATAACTTTTTAAGATGAAATTGTATTTACTTCAAGGAAACTAGCAACCAGGGCTTTTTTTCAAGGTGAAGAAGGTTTATTTAGTTTCAGATGACACTTTCCTTTCAGGTTTCTTTGGGTTTCTTGGCAAAAAAGATTCCCACAGGAGAGAGGGTGTTTTAAAAATTATAAACAATACATATGGGAGTGAATAGAGGAAAGAAAAATTTATGTATAAATATTTTCCTGGTATTCTGCCTGCCTCAAAATGGAAAAAGAATGCTTGGTCCATCAACTGCTTAAGGGTTAAACAAAAGCCTTGTTATTGAATTATAAAGACTTAGTTGATTATAAAAATCTATACAACTTGAAGCTTTTAAATGCAAACAGTAGAAATAGTACTTCCCTCAATATTCATCTTATGGTGTGTCAGTTTGCTGATGCTAAAGTGAATTTGACGTAATAGTAAGTAGTTCAAACAATCTATATTGCTGGAAGCTTTCCCTCACAAACTATTGATTTTCCTACCCCATCTGCAGCATGCTCTGCAACAATTCCCATTCTGTTTACCATTCTGTACATCTAGAATGCATCGCTTCACACTGTCTAATGGAATTAAGCAAGCCTTGGAAGGCATGTTGCTAGAAAGCCAGATATATTTATTTGTAGTTGAGCATAATGAGGAGAAAAACCCCCTGTTTTGTCTGGGGAGAGACATTAGCATTACCAAGCAAGGACCATATATTTATGGAAGCTCAAAGTACCTTCACTGCGGATTAAAACAGGCTGATTTAATAACTACTGATTAAAAAAAACCTGGTTTCATCCCCTCCATGTCATAAACAGTCAGGGTGAGAGGTGAACCTTGGTAAGTCAGAGTGTGATACACAGAGGTTTGCACAGGATGGGTGTTCTACCTGTCATTTGAAATTCCTGTGGGGTAGGGAAGGAATGGTCACATGACATCTGAGGGATTCAACCAGGAATGTGATTTCTGCTGCAGGAGTGAGAAGCCTCTCTAATCACGTGAGGAACACATTCAGAATCATGCACTCTACACATGACACAAATTTAAAGACAGGAGCTTCAGTGATTCTTGATGGCTTGGCTGTTATTGTGAAATCTGGGAAGTATAAATGTACATGGAGTGTAAAGTGTGAGATAATGTCAAGAAGAAATTTCATTTACAATAAACACAGTTGTGTTGTGGCTGACTTGCAGGTGGGATTTCATTTGAAGAGCTATTATCTCTGGTACTTTGCTAGAACTTTTAGAGAGTACGTGGCTTGTTTTGGATGCCTAGCTTCTTACACATCAACTCTGGCAGGCTGGATATTCATAAAACATTCTAATAATTATTCAGCACTACCTTGCTTTTTGGGTGTTTCATCACCAGCTCACTTAGATGAAGCATTTTCTATTGTGTATGTGTTGGGATTTTTTTTCCCCTCTCTCCTTGATGCATGGAGGTTTTGTGTACAATCTGATATGAATCTCACTTTCTCTGAGCATATCTAAAACATGGATGTGTGATTTAACCTGCTGGAAGATTTTTCAGGAAATGTAAAAAAAGGAGGATATTTTTGATCCTACACATGCAACATGTTAGTAGTCCTCTAAACTTAAAGCAGAGAGAGGCTTTGATTCTGGTGAGAAAATTAGACCAAAGGACATGGCTTTTAGAGCCAGATGCCCCAGTCCTGTCTGAAATGGTAGCCATATGATCAGCCCTGCTTTTTTCAGTAAATAAGAAAACAGGCTGATGAGAGGGAATGTGAGTGTTGCAAAATAAAGATGGAGAAGACAGAAGCTAAAGCACTTTCAAACATTAAAGAAGGCTTTTAAAAAGATCTCCTGTCAACTTTTCCAAAAGCTTTTCGATGACAAAATAATTTTGTAATGTTGCTAGCACACTGCAATTTTTCTACAAGGGCAAAGGAAGGGTGTCTGGACAGAAAAATAAAGAGGTTTTTGCATTTTCCTTGTTTTGGGCATGAAGAAAAGAGTGTGTTACAGTGTGATTTTCTTCTTTCAGGAAAGACATCAAGGGCAATATTGTATAGCTCTGTTATTTATATCCATTCATTTGTTTATATCTGTATTTTCCAAAGCTGTATGATTTGTTGTACTGTTGCAAATTAATTCTGATCTATAAATAGGAATATATATGCACATATTACTCTTTTTGAGTTTTACAGTGGGAAAGAAGTAATTGCCTTCTGGGGTGAGAAAGGGACCATTAAGTAGTATTATTGCCCACTGGAGATCACTATTTTAACCAAACAGAGCAATGGTTTTACCTATAAACCAGAAACTCTAGTCTATATATGTTTTATTACACCTTTTAAAAATGTGTTTTCCTGTAACTTCAGCTACTTTCTACTTAGGCTTTTTTTCTTTTAGCTTGCCCACAGCCCTCACTCCTACATGCTAACAAATGCTTTTTGTCCTTTACACATTAGTGGGGATTATAGGTAATAGTATCGATTTCTCTTATTTATTTATTTATTTTAGCATTTCTTTTAGCTGTTCTTTCAGGTTAGGTATTTTAAAGATGAGAAGAAAAATACTGATAGAGTATATATATAATATACTGAAAGTATAATGCTAAAATTGTTGTGTACTTTTCTTCACAATATTGTTTTTCCTAAATCACAGAAGTGCTTGTTGGAAAAGACCTAAGGGATCTTCAGCCCAGACTCCTGCAGGATTGTCAACAGCACTAAACCAGGAAAGTCATGGGGTTGTCTAGCTGAGTGTGGAAAGCCTCTCAGATTCTCTAGTCTCCGCATGTGGATTCTGCGTGTGTTCTGCTGTGAAATGTTTTTCCTGAACCTCACAAGTTACCATCTGTGGTAATTGCCCTAAGTCATGCTGACATTACCATTCCCTGCACAGATAGAGATTGTATGAGTAAATAAGAAACTGTGTGGAAGAGCAACTAGCAAAAGCATCCATGCTCATCCATGTAGGTGTAAGCAACCAATATCCTATTTTCAGGAAATTCAGAAGCTGTCCTTGAAATTTCATAGAATATTGAGAACTGTAGAAAGAGAGCTGACATTGTATCTGCTATTATAGTACTCAGAAAATCAAAGACTCCTCAACTTTATTGTTTACATGGTGTGCTTTTGCATAAACCTATTTCTTATTTCTCAGCTCTTTTGTATGTGTTGATAAATAGTGCTGCTGTCAATTGCAGTGATGCTACCACTCCATTGTAATGAGTCACTGGCAAACTGGAAAATGTGAATGTTGTCTTCTAACATCTGCAGTGGGATGTCATTAGTATTATCAGGAGAAATAGAAGACGAGTGGTTTATTTAGTGGGTATTTCCTGGGTATTTGAAATAATAGCTCTGATTAAGCAAAAAAACATTATGGATATAAATAATAGGACTAGCATTAGGAAAGGTTGGTATATTTTTGATCACAAAAAAGGACAATATGTGGAATGAAGTGTCACCTGAGATTCTTGGAGATGCATTTCCTTATAAGGAAATAAGTAATTTTGATTAATATATTTGGACTTTATATCACTTCCTGGAATGTTCTGATCTGTTTTGGCATATATATATATATATGTATATTGTTTTTCTGAAATAAAACACTTATCAGATTTTCAGAATTTTTGTATTTAGCAACCAATGTCAGTCAGTAGCAAACCATAAAGTCAATTTTGCTTAATATGATTTATCATACTTATATGAATTAGTTTTAATTCAACTCATTATCGACACTGAATGGTGTCTTATTCAGAATAGAACATTTCATCATTCGGAGTAGGAGAAACTTTCTCCCCTGTACATCAGCGTAAATTTTTTATGTAGACTTTTTTTTTGTTTGTTTACATTTTAAAAGATAGTGCTTTTTAAGGAGAATGGGAAACACAGAACAAACATTTCAATGAAAAAAATAATTAATGAAAAAGTACTTTTTAATATAATTTTCATTAGCAAAACTATTGTTATGAGGACAAACATAACAGTCTCCTGAACAGTGAGAGAATAGTGAAAACAAGAATTAAAGGTAAAAAAAAGTAAATTTTACCTGCAGGCATTATTAAAAATAACACAGGATTAGGAAAAAAATATATTAAAAATGGTTTGTCATAACAGGCTTCAGAAGAACAAGAACAAAATGTCTGTTACATGTTACAGCTCCTATTTTTTTCGTCTTTAATTGAAAGTATGATTCTACATCTGTTCTCAAAGTTCAGAACAGATGGATGTCTCTGTGTTGGGAACTCACCGCTGCAGAACTATAGGCACCAGGGTAAATTTACAAAAAAATGCTCACTGCTGCAAAGCAAGTGTAGGAAGTGAATAAATTAGTTGGGGAAACCCAGCACTAACAACAGACATGCCATGAACAGCAAGTAAATGGAGGCAGTATATAGGTGCTTATAATTTTCTTTAAATCCTGTGCTAGATTTTGTTGTTTGAACACTTTTGTGGAGAAGCCACTCCTCAGCTCAGGCTTGAGAGCCTGAAGTAGGAAGAATTTAGACCAGCTGATTTACATGTTAAAAACCCTCAGATCTGTCTAGAATTAATAAAAGAAATAGTATGAGAAAAAATCCTGCATACACAAATACAACTTCATGCTTGGTTTATAAACATAAATTGGTTTTAGTGACCTCTCTTTTTTACCAGTCAGACTCTTACATAGTCATACACAAGTAAAAAAATGCATTTTTATTTTGATTATTGCTGGATCAGATGTTCAATTAAATTACCTTTCACTTTTCATTCTTCCTGTTTCTAAAGGTATAATTAAGGTCTGATGTCAGATTGCAGCTCAGTGTACATCAGTTCTCTCCACTTAACCACTCTTAGGAAGACAGCCTCATGGCTATGGTGATAAAAAAAAATTAATGAACTCAGTGTTAGCAGTACCTTAAAAACAAATAGCCAATAGACCTCACATACTGCTAAGATCCAAATTTATTTTGGGGTCATGTTAAAAATCTATATATGTAGACTTCTTTTTAAAAACATAGAATAACAAAACTGTACATAATCACAGTATGAGCATTACCAGATACAACAGTAAGACCAGATTTAATAAAGTAGGTCTATTTTGCAGAATAAGCATTTCTGCTTTTAAGTTCAACAAATCAGTGAACAACATGACAGGAACAGTTTTAATTTGATGTCAGGAGATACAAGATTTATCTGACAGATCCTCTTCTATTCAAAAGGAATAAACCATTACCATAGCAACTCCATATGACCTGACCCTCATTCACAGACTGGGCCAGATTCTGATCTCTCTTTTGTCAATATAAATCTGAAATAAACCCCATATGACTGATGAATGAGTGTATGTTAAATAGAACACTGTAACTGGAGATAGACTAGGCCATCACATAGTATAAGTATGCTGCCCTCTAGAATGAATTCACATTATACTTTTCAACTAACCAATATGTATGGCCTATCCTTTTCCAGGAAAACATGAGAAAGGATAGTAATTATTCTGTTAATGCTGGTTGTAAAACCATTATTATTTTAACAAATCTTAGCGTATACTGAAGTTCTCCTCAAATAAACAAAACATGTAAGTTGCATACCAAGGGACTTCCAAATGAAGGCTCTGATCTTGCACAGATATTTGTACATTTTTAAAATAATGTGGTTGCACAACTCCCTGGACAACTCCTTATAAGCTTTGCAGAAAACAGTGTACAAATCTTTGGAGGACTGTGTTGTAATAGGATCTGACATAACAAAAGACAATACCATGACTATAGGAAGAGGTAAAGAAACGAGAAACAATTCAGCATAATTTTCTTCTGACTTGTATGGACTTAAAATAGAAGCTACAGGAAACAGCTGTTCAGCTTGTCTGGTGATGAGGTACAGCTCTGCTGCAATCCTGGGGAGCCACTGTTGGTGCCCGCTAACTGCCCATTCTAGGCACACCTGACCTTCAGGGTTCACAGGAAGCACAACAGGAAAGAGAAGCTTGGACATGAGCTCGACCCAGTCTTCGTATCCATGAACTTTCCAGACAACTTGTCAAAACTATATTTTACTGCAAACCTGAAGAGCGAGAGGTCTTCCCTGGAAGGGTTTAACTGTTCATGAGAGACATAAAAGCAGCTGGGTTTTTTGAGGAGCTTCATCCTGGTCTGCTCTTCAACATTTTGATACAAGAGTCTGAGTTCCAGAAATCTCTCATATCTAAGATGAACAAGATTGAATCATGGAGTGTATTGATGATTAGACCATGCCCTTTCTTTGTAGTCACAGCAAATATTACTTAGGCACTAAATACCTCCATATATTTTGAAGGCTGTATCTTTGAGAATGCAGAGTAACCTGCTAGAGGACAGAAACAGACTAGTAATAATGAGATTGGATGACAGAGTGGGATTGAATGACAGAGAGAGATGAAAGAAATGTTATGAGGCATCAGACTACAAATACAGCCAGATCTGGCAGCTGTCCCATGAATAGTCCCATTAACTTCTTCTTGAACCAAATCCATGAGTTAGTGAGCCAGAGATCAACAGGGATAATTAGTTCCAGGTTTGTGGGCTAGTAGCTGTCTACATTGCTTTGAAGGTCTTTAAAAAGAAAGACCTCAAATTTAGCTCCCTTTGTGGTGACAGTAGTTGCTGGGAAGGTTCCCTTTCTTTTTGACAGTCATCTTGAATTGTTGATGCCTGTATATCAACTTAGAACACAAAGAGAAGAAATAACCAGAGAAATCTACCTTTATGTTCAATTTGCTCAAAGGTTTTTAGATCTTGTCTTGGTTCTTTGTGCCCATGTGTGGGCAACCTTAACAGTACAGCTGGAGCTGTGAATGCAGACCTGTGGCTTCCAGTTTCCACATAAACCTGTGTATGCTTAGAGAATGAATCACCACATTTGGCTCCTCTTTAGGCAGTGGTGCTTTCCATACTACATTTTTCTTCTGGTTAATACTGCAGAGGTGACAGGATAAAAATATGTTGCTGGGTGGTTGAAGATATAATGACTTCCCTTCAATGCAAATATGCAGCCCATGTACAGTCAGCATCTCCCTTTAATTTGCATCATGTTCTGAAAATATGATGGATAAACAATTACTGTGTGGCTTAGGTGCTGTCTTTCACTATCATGCATTTTTAATATTGGGGTGGGGCATGATCCTCAGTGTCTTATTTTATTTGCTTCCTTTTCAATCCTACCACATACAAAAGTACATCAGGTTAATACTTCAATGATTAACTCTTCTGACTTTCATTTGAGGCGGATAAAAAATGCTAGTGAGTGTGCCTTTGAGAGCCATGTGAGGAGCAAACCTTTAAATAGCTTTTATTTCTGTCCCATCGTCTCAAATTATCTTGTTTACCCCCTGAATTCTGAGCAGGTACCATTACTGCACTCAGTTGTCCACATCACTCTTTTGAAGGGAAAATTAATTCTGAATTACTGGCCCTATAACTGCCTACTTCTTCACATCATCTGTCAGCAAAATAAGCAGACAAAAGCTGGCTAAGTGGATTTCTGTTAGCTGCCATTCAAAAGGAAAGGGACAGGTGTTGAATGAAGCTTCTTTTTCCAACTGCTGGTTAACAATACATATAGGAGATGTTTAATTGCTTGCATCCACCTGCACCCTTGTCATTTCTTGGATTTATTGATTTTAATGAAAATATTAAGTGCACTTCAGGAGCAGCAGCTAAGTGACATGTTGATTGAAATATACAGGAAAATGTATAATGGAAGCAGGCTATTAAAGTTTTAATAGAAGAGCAGCATTTTCCTCTGCTATTCTTATGCATATAGCAATTTCTGAAATGAGTAATTGGGAGCTGAATAAATGTTTGGTTGTTGTTAAAGAAGCCTTTCACCTTAATAATCTAATTTTTGCCGAATAAAGTGACCCAGGCTTTTTGGCATATTTTTTTCCATTAGGTACTCTTCAGGGTGCCACATAAACACAACAAAATATGTGTATGTACACTATCCAAATTGTGAAAGCTCAGCATTGTAAACAATGACAGCTTTGTAGTAGAGTCATCAACAGCAGCTTTTCTGTTCGAGTAGAGGTGTGTGTGAATGGCCTGGAGTCTGCCTGAAGCTACGTTTTCAACTCATTCTTAGAGGCCTTTGGACTTAATGAAGCAAGCAGTATAAAAGCAAACACATCTGCTTTGATACAGGAATACATTCAATTAAAATTGTATTTTTAGTTCTTTGTATTCAAATTTCTTCCTACTTAATCTTGGTGTATCTAAAGCCGGCAAAGAGTGAAATGCATAAACCCCTTTGACTGGAGAAAGATTTGAAAGAAAGAAACTAAAATACTTTACACATACTTTACACATTTAAAAATAAATTTCTGATATTGTCATATATATTACCAGAGTTTTAATAATTTTAGAATACCTAGTCAGAAACCAGTGCCCCTTGTTGCTTGGTGCTGCACAAGCACAGACATTGCTACTCAAAAGGGCTCACAATCTAAGCATATGATAAGATAGACAAGTTAGTAGAAGACAAAGAAGCAAGTCATCATAATTGACAAAGGCTTGTCTGTCAAGTTCTTTTGTAGGGCTGTGGAAAAGCATAGATTCAGGGAAAGATCCTGAAATGGCCTTAATCAGCATTCTTGGGCAAGTCCTCCCCAGATTAATGAATAGTATGATGGAAAAACGACTTTCCTGAACACTAATAATGCAGGAATGATTATACTGAGCCAATTATCCTGTCTTTGTTATTAATAAAATGCCTGTAAGAATAGAGCAGACACACAGTATTAGCTTCCCATGAGTACTCTCCCAGATTCTGGGACATGATTTTCCAAGATAGAACTTACCTTGGTATGCCTTGAATGATTCTTCTTCCTTGAACTTGTTTAATGACTATCTGAACATCTGCACATTTTGAACCTCAATGTTTCCACAGCTTACCTACTGAAAGAAGTACCTTCTTGAGATAGCTTTGAACATGCAGATATCATTTATTGTACCTCATTCTTGTACTGGAAGAGACATTTCTTATCAGGCCTTCCCAGATTTTGCAGTCATTTTCCATAGCAAAAGGATTCTTATACAAAAAAACCTTTGTGTGTAACTTTGACTGTCTCTGTTATATTTTGTATGATTTTCCAGTTCTACCATACCTCTTTCATTATGGGGAAGCTAGAACTATGGACAGCACTCAGAGTGACTAGTGTAACAAATATTTACAGAGAGGCATTAAAATGTTTTTCATTTGTTCTCTGCATATTTTCTTGATGTGACTTCTGACATTCTAGTTGCTTTTTTAATGAAGACTAAGTATTGAATCAACATTTTCAAAAACCAGCTTTAATAAAGTCAAGGCTTCTTCTCAGCACTAATCAAATTCCAAACCTGTTTCATAAGATTTGGACATTCTATGCTTTACTCATTTGTTTACATTTATTAGCACTGAATTTCATTTGCCATTTTCCCCCATTATTCAGACTTTCGTCCAGCTCTTTAATTACTATCCCTTATGCTTACAAGCCTAGAAAGCATAGTGTCAATGCTGTCTTTTCCAGATTACTTGCAAATACATTGAGCAATACAGATTCTTGTGGAATTCCAGTTGTTATCTACTTCTCACTTTTTATTTTCTATATTTTATTTTGATACATGTATATAGGAGACTACTTACTTTTATTCCAAGAGTATCTTAGTTGCTATATCAGACATCAAAGAGGGTTTTTATGAAATTACTTTTGAATACCAACTGACCTATCTTGTGTCTATGTTCAGTGCCTTTTTTAAGAAACTGCAATAGATTAGTGTTACTTTATTTCCTTGTGCAGAAGTCCCATTGATGTTTCTTCTACACATCATATTTAGTCACATAGATTATAATTATTCTTTAGAATTATTTCTATTATTCTGTCTGATATGCACATCAGTCTTCCTGGTGTGTAAGTCCCAAATTCTTCCCTATGACTTCTCTAAAATCTTTTTAGCATGCTGGCCACAATCTATTCCTAGGACACCAACAGTTTTAAATGAGAGATTACATGTTGCAGTTAGTTGCTTGGCTATTTCATCTCTGAGTTCCCTTAAGGCTCTTGGGTGAATACCATCTGGTCCTGGTGATTTGTTATTGTTCATTACAATCAAGTGGGATGTGGAAGTTGTACGGAACATCTCAGTAGTGAAGATAACAGAAGGG